>CAJFCO010018191.1:76340-98809 GCA_904066015.1 Synergus gifuensis
TGCGTTCGCGCGTATGTTCGAATGGTGGGAGGCTGACGCAGATTTCTAGGCGACTAGAAATACGCATAAACTGCTGGCTGGCTTCGAGCGTTCGTGCGTATGTTGGAATATTAATTAATCAATGTTGATTAATATTCTACTAAAAAAATGAAAATAATGTACGAAATGGAAAATTTTTTAAAAAATAATTTTTTAAACAAATTCTATTTCAATCCCCGAACATTTAAAAATTCATGGTTTTTACATTGTTGAGGAAATTTTTGGATATACTCATAATCGTGAAAATCTACAACAGATTTAGAACTTAACACTTGCATAAAGTTGGTATGAAAATTAAAAAAATTAATGCAAGTGATAAATTCAAAATGTGTAAGTTTTCACGATTATGAGTATGTATCTACAATAGGGTGGCCCAAAAACCTTTTTTTGTCTTCCACAAAGTCTCGATCCCCCCAATTCGTTTCTAAATACGAGACACTAATCGCGCGTTTCTCGTATTTGAAATATTTTGTAGTTAGTACGTTTACGTCATTAGGCGTAACCAGTGGTTACCCTGACGTCAATAATTTATGAATTACACTCGAGCCTCCCAAATTTCAAGAAATTTTTGCCAGAGGTTCTCCCAAATGTAAAGAAATTCTTGATTCTCTATAGTCACATCAATTGCGCATGCGTCACATCAATAGCACATGCAATCAATCAGATGCCGAACGCAAAGCGTGCGTAGTAGTTATCAAGTGAAATTTGAGAAATACGAACTTGACATTTGGGAGAAACATGATTTGACTTTTGGGAGAACTTAAGATTTGAGAGTAGACTCGACTGTATTTAAATTGCTAATGTACTTTAATTTTTAAGTATTTTCAATTAAGTATTTTAATCATTTAATATATATTTGAAACCATCTATTACAAATTATATAATAAAAATAAAAATCTTAACATATATATTAACTTTTTAAATTTTTTAATAACTGTACTCTACGAACATTATTAAAAAATTTTTTTTGTTTATACATCAATTTTCTATTTTAAAATAAATGTCTGGTTATAGATCGTAAATATGTTTCATTTTAATCATTTATCCATATATAAAGCTTACTTATATTGAAATTTCCCGCTAATATTCCGATCTACTTATTCTTTTGTCAAATGTGCACATGTCACTTATTTTCAATTTTCACTTTCAATTTTATTTTATTAAATTCATTTAAATATATGTGGTATAATCCATTTTAATAAACGTAGTACGTAATCGAAATGTTGATTTATTAAAAATTATAATTTGTAGGATAAAAAATCTTCTAAATCAATATTAAACATTTTTTATTCCTGAATAGCTAGATGAATTACAAACAAAATTATTATAAAGCCACTGACCTGTAAGGGTATGAAATAAGTAAATTGAAGCTAATATGGGTATGAAATTACTAAACTGATCTTCATTCTTCTGTAATGTGTCTTAATAAATTTATTACTACTATAAATAGATTATAGATTTAATCATCACGTCTTAAATATAATAAAATTATTACTAATATAACTAAATTCTATATTTACATATAAGGTTATTCTCTATCATTAAATGAATGAATTATTTCTGTTAGATCTTGTAACGTTTTTCTTTTTTTCTGTGAAGGAACACTGTTGAATTCTCTTATCAGTAGTAATTCATCAGCATCGGTAATCTCTTCTCCTTCAGCGCTATACAATTGTTCTTCTGCTGCTTGGTGCATGTTTATGAACTCGCTTGCTCCTTCGGTAAATTCGGTTAAATTTTTTATGGCAATATTTTCTAAAAAAAAAAAATAAATAATTGAATAATAAATAAAATTACCAGAAGTGTTATTAATTGCAATGAGAATTTAGTATAATTTCCCTTTACACATTTTTTTACATTTAATACCTTTTATACATTTAATATTTTTCCCTAAAATTAGTCAATATACCTCCATTTTATGTAGACTAATGTATTTAATTATTTTTAGTTCAAAATATTTATTATTTCGTTAAGCTAATAAGTCGTTAAAAAATTTATTGGATGAAATATTAGAAGAATTAGAAAAGTATATATTTTCTATTATTACTCACCTTTATCGTGAATATGATATTTATGGACTGTACGCCGATTACAGTGAGCAGGATCTTTTTTCACAAAATCCGTAAAGTAAGTATCTTCTGTAGCATGTGAATTATCGATCTTCTTAGATTTGATAGGAAAATTCGAGAATGAAAATTCTCCATCTTTTTCATCATCTCTGTCATCAGAATTCTCTTCAAAAGTATCACCTCTGTTGTGATCGATAATTTCCAGTTGAGGAGGCGTTGGCGAAGATATATCGTTGATATTTTCCGCATTATTTAATTCTGGTGGAGGAGTAACACCATCATTCCATTCGTTCCTGTATGGATTTTTTTTAATTGATGGTAATTTTCTTAAAGAATTGCACAAATTCATGCTTTTAACCTCCAAATCTGCGGTCGATGTTTCGATGGGAAGATACGGTGTGACATCTAAAGGAACTGTGCTTTCGTTGTCTTCATATTCTGTTGATAGAGAATTTCTCCAAGAATGACATGCATCCATACTTAAAAGTTCAAAATTTGTGGTCGATGTTTCGATGGGAAGAGACGGTGTTACATCGAAAGGGACTGCGCTTTCGTTCTCTTCTTGTTTATCTGATGGAGAATTTTTTAAAGAGTGACACAGATCCATGATTACAACTTCTAAATTTGTGAACGATGTTTCATTGTGATCTTCATTTACGCCTTGTATTACTCTTAAAGGAAGAGATATAGGTTTTAATTTGTTGTCGTGATCATCATGTACCTCTTTATGATCAATGTGTTCGCGTAAAAAGGCCATCTCATTAAAATATGCAAATCTGGTTTTCATTTTTAGGTTGAGTTTAACTTTTTTGTCAACTCTGACGTAGGCATCCCTTATTGACTTCCAGCGATGTGCTGCCATATCAGCTGTAAACATATAATATAATATACATATTAATTAATACAAATTGAATTAAATATATTATGAAGTTGGTTACGATTTTTTTTATATTTATTAAGCCCAACAAATTTTATATCAATAACAGTTATTGATATAAAACTAGTTGGGCTTAATAAATTTAAAAAAAATCGTCACCAACTTCATAAGGCTATTTTTATAAATTTTTCTAGAGGTCACCATATTATAGTTACTATAATATAGTAACCTCTATAAAAATTTATAAAAATAACCTTCTTTTCACGCGCCTAAACTAGAATGTTATAAAAAAATTGTAAGATTTTTTTTCTCGTGGAACTTCACAAATAGAAGAACTTTTTTTACTTTTCACATCCAAAAGAGTATTTCAAATAATTCTATAATATGTTAAGGGCATGCTCTATGCTCCGATAATAAATTTTTTTCAGGGATAACCATTGCCGAACGCAATGATATAGACCTCTCAAATTTTGGACTTTAAAAAATAAGACAATAAACTTTGTTATGACATTTATTGTTTTATTTTCTATATTCCAAAATTTCAGAGCGATATGTCATTGCGCTTGGCAATGGTAAACACCTAAAAAAATGTATTATCGGAGCATAGAGCATACCCTTAAATGGTATCACGAAAAAGATGTGCACAAAATAAAACAATTTGTTGAACCCGTAAATATTATTTCAAGAAATATGTATACATAAATAGAATATACTAAATAAATTGCATTAACTTACGTGTCATTTCTGGATGCCCCAGATTTGTTAAACTGTCACTGACTTCCATCCATGCATTTTTTCGATCCTTCTTATTGCCGCTATTCTTTGTGTAAAAGATTTTTCTTTCCTTCACAAGCCGAATTAGTTGAAGTTCTATTTCTGATTGGGACATTTCTTACAATGCAATACAATACTTTTACACGCACGAATAACTAGGACAAACATACAACAAAGCAAACCAAAACGTACTACAAAATGGAAACTTTCATATAGTTAGAGATGCCTAAATCTATATTGATAAATGAAGGGAGCGTCACTATTATGGATGGATGGATGGATAGGAGAACAGTTCGAGCAAGGCGCCCCACCCCCGTGGGGCCCTACAGGCACTCAGGCTAACAGCCCATTGTGCCTAATCCCTTTCCCCTTGACGCTCACTAACCCCCCATTCCAGTCCTCCTAAGGAAGACTAGAATGTCGCCAGCCTTTAGCGCCCTAATCTCCTCTGGTTCCAGCAAAGCCGCCTCGAGGATTTGGTGTCTGAGCCCAGCAAGTGCCGGGCATCGACCTGGGACATGAAGGGACGTTTCATCGTCCCTTCCACATTTCCTACAGACAATGCTGTCTGCCAGCCCCATCTTGTATTTGTGGTAATTCAAATGGTTGTGCCCCGTGAGCAATTGTATTATTAGGCTCACCTTTTTCCTGGGCCGGCTTAGGATATTTTGGGCCAAGTCTCTCCTGCGGCATATGCTCAGGAGGGTCTTCGCCTGTCTACATCCCTTCACCTGCACCCAGTACTTGTGGTGCTGATGAACCACCCAGTTTTTGATCTCCAGCCTGGTACAGCAGGCTGCCAGGCCCAGAAAGGGTTCTAGGCCAATTGGCCTGCCTGCTGCCCCTTTTTTCGCCAGTTGATCTGCTTCCTCGTTGCCCTTGATCCCTGCGTGACCAGGGACCCATATTAGGGCTACCCTATTGTTTTGTGAAAGTTGGTTGAGAGCCTTTTTATACCCACACCAGAATCGATGTGATTGCCAGTTTCCCAACCGCTTTTATTGCCGCCTGACTATCAGAGCAGATGCTAATGCATCTGCCCCTTTTATTTCCTTCTATCAGCATCTCCGCACATCGGAGAATGGCATATACCTCCGCTTGTAATACCATTGGGTATTGTCCCAGTGGGATCGCCATCCCTCTCTTGCGCGCGCTGTTATACAGTCCAGCTCCCGTCCAGCCCTCCGCCTTGGAGCCATCCATAAACACGATGTCCCCTTGTAGGAAGGCCCCCCTCCTCCTTTTGTCCGGAAGAGTTGGTCGAAGCTGTATCTTTTTGCTATTTTGTCCTGCCGCATCCTAAGCGTTGGCAGACTAACTAACTCGCATGGGAGCCTAGTGTGTTTAGGCCCCTGCGACCCGCTGCAGCAACACGTCCAACCGTCCGAGCCGCCCCCGCAGTTATCGCTACATGCTGGGGCTCCTCACAGAGCATGAGGCCCACTGCCGCTATTGGCGTGGTCCTCATTGCTCCAGTAGCAGCCCTGAACACCAGCGCCTGCAGGCAGCCCAGCCTTGCTTGGACCGTCTTCAGCTGCACCCTCGATCACCAGACCACAGATGCATAGAGTAGCCTCGGTTTTAGAATCGCTGAGTAGAGCCAGACAATCATGCCCGGTCCCAGTCCTCACGTTCTACCGAAGGCTCTTCTACACTACACGTTCTTCCAGAACGTTACAATGAACCTTCTGCACTGCGCTTCCAGATGCTCCGCCCAGCTCAGTTTCTTATCTAGGATAGTTCCCAGGTATTTCACCGACTGGACTACTCGGATCATCTTTCCGCCAAATTTTGGGCCTGTTACCGCAGCCACGTTATATTTCCTCGTGAAGACTACAAGATCAGTCTTCTCCGGGTTGACCGACAGCCCTGATGCTACGCACCAGAGCTCCATAATTCGCAAGGCCTACCTTGTGAGATCCATAAGGGTGTCCAAATGCACTCCCCTATTCAGGGTCACAAAGTCGTCCGCATACCCTTGGGCATAAAAGCCCTCCTCATTCAGATTTCGGAGTAGTCCATCCACGACCAGATACCACATGAGGGGCGACAAGACCCCCCCTGTGGGCAACCCTTGGACGTTATTCCTCCGATCCTACTGCCTCCCCATTCCGTCGAGAGGCGTCTGTACCGCAGCATGCTTTGGATCCAGTCTGTGAGCTGTTCCGGCACGCCGCACTTCAGAGCCTCTCTGCATATGACTTCCGGGGGAGTGTTGCTGAAGGCCCCTTCTATATCCAAGAAAGTGCCTACCACATAGCCACCTCCCTCTAATTGCCGCTCAATTCTTCTAACAGCCTCATGAAAGGCCGTGTCGACCGAGCAGCCTGCCTGAAAGGCATGTTGACCACTGTGATGTGGTCTCCTTGATAACACCCGATCTCGGATGTACCCCTCGACCAGCTTTTCCAATGTCTTCAAAATGAAGGATGTCAAGCTGACCGGTCTGAAGTCCTTGGCAGCAGTGTAGCCCTCCTTTCCCGGTTTTGGTAGGAAGACCACTCTGCTGCCCCTCCATGCCATTGGCACGTGCCTCAGTGCTATGCTGCCTATTCTGCCCCTGAATACTTTCGTCAGGGCCAGCTCCTCCTCCTCCTCCAGCCCCTCTTGGAGAGGAGCCGGGTATACTCCATCCGCCCCCGTTGATTTGTAAGATTGAAAGGTCCTTACGGCCCACTCAACCTTCTTAACCGACACTATGTCGGACGCGAATCCCCAGTCTGCCCTTCTACCCGGGCCTACCTGGTACGCGTCCTTCTGGTCCGTTGGAATAATCTGCACGCCCGGAAAGTGTACCCTCATCAGACGCCTCAGACACATTCTCAGCAAGCTCACCCGTTTTCAAGCCTTATCGGTCCTCAGCGAGCCTAATATTCCTTCCGGGCCTCTCTATATCGGTCCCAGTCCGAGATCAACTTGGTTTTAAAAGCCCTATTGTACAGTCTCCTGGCCCCTGTCCGAAGGGCCTCCAGGTGTTTATTCCACCATTGTGCCCCGCAGCCAGTGCCCACCGCACCAATTGGACAATTATTTTCGAACGCTGTGATTAGGGCTCTTTGCAGAAAATGTGCAGCCAGCTCCAGCTCATCAGTCGTTTCATATTTCGTAGGAAAGTTCGCAAGCCTACCTCGGAGTTCCTCTCTGAAGGCCTCCCACTTAGTATGTCTGGGGTTTCTCTTCAGCTGCACCTCCGGCTTCCTGAGGGCCAGTCGAAAGATGAGCTGTTTATGGTCCGAGAGCGACTCCTCAGCGTCACTAGTAGCATCTCGTGTAAATTGCTAATTGGTTGCATTTTTTGTTCTAACCAATGGGAACTGCTTGCACTACCATAGAGGCTTAAGTATAGAGGAGATAAGGTATAGGCTGAAAGTGTCTCGCTATAGTAGAAAGTTATAAGACGCATGCGCAATCGCACAAAGGCAAGATGTTTTCTAATGAACGAGGCTCCATCACACCTCTTGTATTTCCGTCGACGACCGAATTAAATACATAAGAGCAACAGAGATGGAGAATGAAAAATTGGACTACATTGTATAAAATTATCCTTTACTACGAGATGGTTTTAAATATATAGTAAATGATTAAAAATAATGTTTTCTTAATCCTTAAGTAACCGATTTTTTAATGATTACGGCCGTATTTTTAAAATTATTTTTATTTTTTATACATTTCTATAAAATTAAACTATCAATAATAATAATACTAATAATATAATAATAATAATCATAATAATACTAAGATAAAAATAACAATACTAAGAAAACTGAAACTATTCATCAATATCAATTTCACTTTCGATTTTGTCCATTAAGTCATTAAATAACTTCATTTTTTGATTTGGTCGCACCTTTTCGAAGGCATCCACCAGCAGACATTGGTACTCATCTAAATCTCTTCTTTCATAAAATTTTTTTTTTGCGCCTTTATCTCCCGTAAAACTTTTGGCTTTTTTACTTAAAGCTTCCAGTGATACGGAAGCTTCTTCTATTAATTTTTCCTAAATTAAAATTCCTTCTTCTTCCGCTTTACTACAGTGATTAAGGAGATTATCTAATGCATCTAAATAATATTCATCACTCGTCTGCTCGCACTGCTTTCCGACAAGATGATGATCCTTTGATTCAGGAGCAATAGATTTGTCTCCCGAATTCGTTAAACTTGTTGACGGAGCATTCACGCCTTCTGAAAGTTAATTTAATATTATTAAAAACTTTAAATAAAATTTTCAAATTAAACAATAATTATATAGTACTTCTAATTTTTTTTAAATGGTAATATTTTACCTTCATCAAATTTTGGAATTTCCTCTTCGTCATATTCATATTGAGCTGCATTATCTTCCACAAACTCAACAACGGAACTGGAAAAAGTTCTGAAATAAGAATTAAGGACACATGTAATTATTGTTGTATTTAAAGTATTGGTTTATAAAAAAAAGAAACATACAGTCTGTGAAGAATGTGTCTTTCTAAAAATCGCATTGTTCCATAATATTTCCAATCAGCCATTGTGGGTCGCTGAGCAGATTCAGATGCTATCCTCTGATTAAGTCTCTTATGCTCATCAACGTAGGCTCTGCGTAGACTTTGCTAGCGTTCTTGTGCATCTTTCACTAAATAAAAAAGAAACAGTTAAAAAAAATGAATTTATAATTTGCGTAAAACGAGGTAATGGAAAATTAACTTTAAAATATTTAAATACAATATATTTTATTTCAAAAAATTAAATTAAATTGAATTTTGAGGTTATGATTATTTCCATCCAATGTATTTAACAAATTTAATTTACATAATATTCTTAAAATATAACTTGCACAAAAAAGATTATAATATAATAATATTTAAATAAAGTTTATTTACTTACCACCAATGACTTTTCTCATTTTTTGTCACATAGTTTGGACTACTGTCACCCAAGCTCGCATCTTCTTCGTCGCATCTTTGAAGTCCTCTCTCTGCTTATTATAGATGCATGGCTGGCATTTGACACACTGTATTGATAATTCATTTGGGTCCAAGTCGTTCAGTCCAGTTGATGAATTCATTTTTTAAACTTTTTCTTTCACTGCACTTATTCGATCTACAAAAACTTTTTCCTACACACGAACTTTCATTAATGTACGAGCGAAACGAAAATGGTGGAAAACAGGAAGTAAACCCTGCAGGGTGGCATCCCATGGATCCCATGATAGTGAGAGAGACGAACTAATAACAACCATCTCTCTCACTCTCATTATTTTGCGTTGAATAAAATGGAGAATGGAAGTTTGAACTTAACATTTGGGTCAAACGCCCTTAACATATGAACGTAACTCTTGAACAAAAATTTTGAACAGCAGTAAAATCTTATATAAATATGTATCACGCATCAGTCAAATCACGCAGCACTCAGATATGAATACTTCAAGAGCTTGACAATTTTCGAGAGCTGAAAAGTTTTAAATGTTTTTGCATATGCAAAAGTATCTAAGATATAATAAATATCTAGCAATTAATACTAAAAATAAATACAAAACTGCATTTTGTTTGAACGCAAACATCCTTATAAATATTATATAAAACTTCAAGAAAAATATTTAACACCAGTAAAATCCTATATATACATACGTATCACGCCTTAGTAAAATCTTGGATCTGAATTTTTCTTAATTGTTTAATGCAAGTCAGAGCTTTTGACTTGTATTTAGCTTGCCTCCCTCTGGTGTAACCATTCGTTTCGATATTGCACAGGTACAGTTGGATGAATTCCAGCGATGCGGCATTATTTGAAGCATACGTCCTATTAAATGTGAAATATGATGCTATCATCATTCTTATCGCCGTGAAGAAGTCCTCACATACGTGTATTTTTACTCTATCTAGAGCCAGCCAATATATTGAACCTATTAATTCCTCAGATTCTACGTTTTTTCCGCCTTCTAAAATAATACATAATTGATAATACACAGATACTAATAATTAGTTAAATATACTATAAGATGCTGATTATATTGCTTACCAATTACTACAATGCTGGGATCATCAGGTGAAGCAATTGCGTCTTACTCCAAAGTTGTTATCTGTACATAAAAAAAAGGGAATCAATATTACCAATAATTTTATTATTCTAATTAGACACCAAAAGCATGCAATATTACAGTAATATTAATATATTAATATTATAGTAATATTATACTATATATACTACAATATAATACTTTTAAAATGATAACAGTTGCACTCAGAAAGACAAACTTACAGGATATGAAGTAATCCAACTTGTAATTGGTTCCCCAAATTGCTTCTGAAGAATTGAATCTAGATGATTTCGCTGAAAGTCCTCTGAACTATTTTTGGGGAATTCGCGCTTTTCTTTATTGAATCCGTGGAGAATGATTTTAAAAATTCTCTCGTGCATATTCTCACTCCATTTTTCTATGTCCTTTCCTGTTAATTTTTCGAAGTGGCTAAATAGCGGCTGCTTTTCCAGAAGGATGGGCCAATTCTCATAAATTTCGTTTACTGTTGGAGTATTCAGGACGTTAAAAAATGCTCGTTGCGCGTCGAATGATACTTTCAGTTTTTCCATTGTTTCTTCACGTTGTTCTTGGTTCTTGATGTCGTTCCAATTTAAACTGAATAGTTCAATTCGCAATTGCTCTTGATCATCCTTATCCTCAGGTCCCCAATTTTTTGGCTTCCATAGTATGCAACCTGCTTGCATTGAACCCATTATTTTCGTCTTTCTTAAGGACACATTCAAATTAGCCGACAAAGTAACTCCCGTCTTATGATCACGCGATAAATATCCGTTATGATCAATCATTTTCCTTTCGAGAAATTGATAGCCGTTACCTAAACGGCTCCCGTCTTCTTTTTTATCTTCGAAAGTGTTGGGAAATTGCTTCATCAATTGGACAGCTACTAGACGAAAGGCATTTTTGTTTAAACGAACTTTAAACGATCACATGTCTTGAACAATTGAGTCTACTACGCTAGACTTCACTAATTCATTAGCAGTGCCCTCTATTAATTTTTGCAGATCTTCATTTTTCAATTTTTTCCATGGGACGAAGTACTCTTCCCAAGACTTAAAATTTCCTCGCCTTTCCTCTAGGTAAGCCTTAATTCTTTCGTTTGTTTCTCCAGTCTTTACTTCTTCTGGATCTACGTGAACTTCTTAGGCATCTGTGAGCATATCTTTATCAACCTCAGCACCCGTGATAATATTCTGGTTGCTCTCAGGATCTGCAATATTACCATTATTTGTGTCGTTACCGTTAACTGTAGATTCTGCGTTATTAGTGAGGTCAACTGGGTCAACATCAGGAACTGCTTCAATTAAATTGTTGTCCGGCAATTTATTTTCAGAATTGGACGTGGAGTCATCATTTAATTGATACCATTCTTCACCGTCTTGCAGAATAATAAAAGGCGAGTCTTTACTGACATAATATGAAAATATTTCTGCATCGTCAATCACAGTCCCATCGCATTCCAAAACAATCAATTTTCCAGTTATGCCCAACTTCTCGCTTCCTTTTTCTAACATCGTAACCAGATCTGTAGATTCTCTAACCATTATCGCTCGCTTCTTTCCTCGATTTCCGGACAATATTTTGCATGAAAACATCTGAAATAATGAAAATGTAAAAATAATTAACAATGCAGTAAATGAACTTTCAAGAAGCAATAAACCAACTTACGATTAATAAATAAACATGCTGAGTAACACAAATAAATATTAAATGACGTGAAAGTAGTTTCACGTATGATATGTGTATGTTAAACAATGTTAACTTTTTATTTATAAACAAAAAGAATTATAAAACAGAATAATAAATTAGCTCTTGTAAATTATTTACTTTTTCTAGAATAAATCTTGTTAATTTCATTATTTAAATCAGTTTGATTCTCAGTGTCTTTTCCCTTACCCCGCCAACTCCGCGGACATACTGCATTAGCCGTAGGTTAAAATATCTCTTTCAGTTTCAACCTAATAATTCTTATAATTCTTCTTTTGCTTATTTTGATTAAAATGAGTTGGCGGTCAACATTAACCTTTAAAGTCTATCAATAATAAATTATAACCAGAGAAACGGTTACAACATATGTAAAGAGATAAATATATATATATATATATATATATATATATATATATATATATATATATATATATATAAATTGTATGAGATTACTCACAGTTACTTTACATATCCGAATCGAAAGGCGCATATTTGGGTAGATATACTGGCGTAGATGCAATTATTAACTCTGGAAATGGATGTGAGGATAATAAGGACGAATAGGGAAAAGAGAACAATTGTGCTCCATAACAATTATTGCAATTTTCGTAAACACCCACGCTTTCATTGAATATTATTTCTTTCTTAATTCCAACGAATGCTATTTCGGTACAACTTGTGTTGATGACAATGAACTGAATCTTGCAAATCATGAAATTATTATACCCATTCTTGCCAATGCAAATGCTCATGCATTTTTTGTATATAATGCCACGAAAGGTTACTTTTTCTGGGATGTACTTTACTCTCTCTACCTGATTACTGAAACAGTTTGCAATTACGCTTTGCGTAGCATCGTCGTAGTCTCGTGATACGTACACTAAAGCATTTTTTGTTCCTACTGACGTATCAAAAGTGTTAAAAATAGCGCTTTGTTGTAGTTGGTGTTTCGCAGCTAAAGTTTGAGTCACATTTTTAAAATTAGGAATGTGCTTTTTGAAGTAACTATGCTTGCTTTCGAATCGCATAGTTTTTAAATGCTTGAGAGGGCCAAAAATTTCTATTAAACTTGGATAATGAACCAAGAACTCATGTTTTGACAGCAGGTTATCGGGGAAGCACTGAATTCTTAAGCGCCGATACGCATCTATTTCGTTTCTTAACTGTGCAACTTGATACATTGATAATGCAGGAGCGGACACAATGGTGCAAACTTTTCTTAAACGGAGTACCATTTTCCATACTGGACCATTGAAATTATTGATGACATCTGCAACTGCCACTGGAAATATTAGCATGAGTCTCCTCATCTGGCTTTCTGTTCCTGTTAACTTTTTCTTCTCTCCGGTTACTTTTATTTCAGGAATGAACACAGCACCTTCCGTCAATAGTTTGATGTCATTTAGGTGAAAATTGAGTAAACCTATTCGAAACCATCTTTTGTGTATGAAGTATTTAATAGCGAGAAACATGTCGGATTGTATGATGCCCTCAAAAAGATCATGTTCGCATCAAAAAAATATTCGCAAAACTCCATACGGCTTATGTTGCAAAAACGACAAAAATAATGCGCTCTACTGAAATTTTCACTATAACCTCCTATCTGATGGCTTCCCTAATTATTCCCTAGCATTGCAAGTACCGCTCCCAAGAAGGTTGTACATTCCCCATTATCCGAAATATTTATGCCGTTCGTGGCCAATTCTTTTAAATCTTCTACTACTTTCTGCAAAATTTTTTCCCAACCGAATTCAGAAACATATTTTTCTAAGCTTAATAAAACTAGTTTAATATTTTGTATCTTCGATCTTAAATGTGGGGGGGATATTGCAAATTACCAAGTAAACCGCCACGATTATGAGTTTGGTTTTTGACGCTCCTATGGGATTGCAAACCTCGAAGACATCCTGAAAAAGTACAACTTGTAAAGCATTTTTATTATTTTTAAAAAACTCATTATCTTTGTAAATTTTCCCGTCGCTAATATCAAAAAAGCCCCTCCATTCGTTCGATGATGACGAATTATTGCAGTATTCGCGAATTTTTTCGTCACAAAGCATCGACTTTAATGTGCCTAAGATAGGAATATAGCTATAGCAACATCCAGAGTGTGATCCGTCCTCGTTATAAAACGACCTTCGGTTGTATGTATTTCTTAAAGAACCACATGTCTCGTCAAAGGCATCTGTTATACATTTGAAACTGTCGTTGAACGTATTTTTAACACACTGTTTCTCATTTTCAGATAAATTGGCGTTGTCTAGAGTAACAAAAAATTCATCCTTGCATGTTGAAAAAGCTTCAAACGTTTTAGATACAACTTCTCTCAAAATTGGTTCTATCGCATAATGTTGAGTGGTCAAATTTACGCATAACGTAGCCAAAGATTTTGTAGCATCTAGTACGGGTGGTCTGTTAGACGGGTCAATCGTAATATTATTGCTTGGATAATTCTGCATAGTCGATCCATGACCATCCTCAATTCTATGCTCATGTTGAGTTCCCTGTTGTGAATCTTCATTTTTACTGTTTACATCCATACAAGAATCTTGCGCTAGAACGATCTCTCCTGATGTATCTTTGCCTGTAGACTCGTCCTTCCAGTGCGTTCTACATACATGAACATTATAACTGTTTTCATTACAAAAAATTACATTACATTCTGGAAAAGGACACGTAATTTCAAATGCATTATTCCTAAAATGATTTCTCATGTGCTTGTTAAAATGAGTACGGTTGTTACTTCGATAACTGCAATTTTGAACATTGCAGCTGAGAACAGCTAACCAGTTATTAGCATTGTGTTTTAGATAGATGTGGCTTCTAAAATTCTTATACTTATAAAACTTTGCATTGCAATCTACGTATAAGCATGAAATTTCCAAATTTGCTTTTTTGGCATGAATTAGTTGATGTTTCTTATACAAACGTATACTCGTAAATGAACTGCTGCAGCTTTGACACTTAAACATTTTGAGCGTAATGGGAAGTCAAATAATGGAGGAAAAGAATCAAAAAGGATTTTGTAATATCGTCAGTTTCTTGTAGCTTCCTTCAGCGTGTGAATCTCCATGAAATTCACTGGAATTAATATTAAATAAGTATTATGTTGTATTTAACTACACTTCAAACTTGTAACTTAAATTGCAGTTTAAATTAAAAAATTGTAATGTATTGGCTAACAAACTTAAACCACGATTAAAGTTAGACATTTAATAATTTACAATCAAAAGCTTTAAAAATTATGTCATTTATAAATGAAATAACCGTAAAACGAAATCGTTGAAAAGGGAAATTATGGTGAAGATCATGGTAAATCATTATCATATTCGTAATCAACGAATCAAAACAAAATTCAATAGGAGTTGAAAGTTTTTAGAAATAATAGTTTTAAATGAACAATTCTAGATTTAAAAAAAATGTATCACTTAAGGCACCTTTACTCTATAAATTATTTTACAAATCAACTTAACTTTCACTAGTGCTTAAATCAAAATCACATTTTCCTCATATAAAGAATTTGTTCTAAACATATTGTTTTTTATATTAAATAAGAAAATTTTCAAAAATTAGGAATTGTGTACTAATGTACATTAAAGGTAATGCGAATAAACCAATTCTAATTGAAGTATACAAATATTTTGCAATTTCTATATAGAGAAATAAAAAAAAAAAATTTACATTAGAACCCACGATCCACATTTGGTCTTCACAGGTTTCCCTCTATTTCTTTAATTTGAATTCGCCTTTTAATTAGTGTAGAGATAATAATGTTCCCTTTTTTGTTCGTTTTTTTCGTACAATATAACTTGAATTAATAGAATCGAATAAGTAACGAAATTTGAAAATAAAAATTTAGAACCACCATAAAAATAAATAGATGAACAAATCACTCTTCACTTTATCAGCAGAATACGGTCACACTTATTATTTATGTCAATAGCCAGACAAATTTTATGAAATAAATTCGTCCAGCCATTGACATTCTGCTGTAGCTGGACGTTTTTGAGTTTTATCAATTATTTAAGTTAAGTTAACAATGTACAACTTTGCTTCCGCCGTTTTTCGATAGACAGAATCAAAGACAGAATCGGAAGGGTTTTTACATCGCATTGTAATCGGCGACGAAAAATGGGTCCACTACGATAATCCCAAACGCAGGAAATCATGGGGAATGCCCGGACATGCCTCCACATCTACGCCCAGACCGAATATTCACAGTGCCAAGGTTATGCTCTGCATTTGGTGGGACCAGCTCGGTGTGGTGTATTATGAGCTGTTGAAACCGAGTGAAACTATCACAGGGGATCGGTATTGAACGTAGTTGATGCGTTTGAGTCGAGCATTGAAGGAGAAACGGCCACAGTATCAAGAGAGACACGATAAAGTTATTCTGCAACATGACAATGCTCGGCCACATGTCGCAAAACCCGTCAAGACATACTTGGAAACCCTAAAATGGGAAGTCTTACCCCACCCGCCGTACTCTCCAGACATTGCTCCTTCCGACTACCATTTGTTCCGATCGATGGCACATGGCTTAGCTGAGCAGCATTTTCACTCTTATGAAGAAGTTAAAGAATGGATCAGTTCGTGGATCGCCTCAAAAGACGCAAAGTTTTTTCGAGATGGTATCCGACAATTGCCCGAAAGATGGCAAAAAGTAGTGGCTAGTGACGGACAGTACTTTGAATCATAAACAGGTAATCACTTTTCCAGAATAAAGCCTCAAATTTTCGAAAAAATCGGCGGAAGCAAAGTTTTGCACCTAATATCATATTTTGAGAATTGAAATTCAAAAAATTAATTCTATTTTATAAAATTCCTTTATGTAGGAAGTATAAATTTTAATGCTTTTTCACAAAATAAGCTGTTTTACAAAATTAAGTGTATCAGTTTATTTAAAACTTAATTTTTATTCTTTTTTCATTTATAACTGATTATAAAAATAGAAAATCATTTTATTATTACAAATAAGTGTTTTCTATGTTTTTTGTTAATACAAAAATTTTATTTTTATTAATTTTTTTTTATTACTGACATATAGGAATATTAACATTTTCGCTACCGAACCTTCACGTATAAATTGTATTTTCAACTCTTCTTCGTGATTTTATCGGTAATTCTAGTTTCACATAAAATACTGAATATTTCCAATCAAATGTGATATTTTTCTTCTAATTGTGTGTTTTATTGCTATATTGTTCGTAATTTTAAGCAAACCCAACAATTTACATATTCAAATTGCACTATTACAACTTCAGAAAGAATTTTTTCAAACAATTGTAATATTACGATTGCCTGTGAATTCAACTTTTCAAATGAGGTGAGAAATATTACCTTCATTCAACATAGCACTTTTGCAATCTCCGAAGTATACCTACAGAGGTCAGTAAAATTCCGGCTATATAAAATGTAATATTACGATTTCTTGTGCTTGTCTGTGATCTGCCTGTGATTTCTAACCTACCAATTCGGACTATCCCTACCATGGAGTATAGACATAAGGAGACCAAACTGTAATGCATGTACTTCACAAAAAACGTGCACTTTTCTGTTGCCAGAAGTTCGTACACATACATGTACAAAATCACACTTATATATAGTACAGAACTTCCCGAGTGCAGCGTGCCATTCGCACTTTAAAAAAAATATGGCTCCCATTAATGTTTTTGTTTTGACAGGCCACTTCAAACTGCGATTTTTAAACTAATATGGATGAGGTAAGTAATATATATATACAATTAAGAATATATTGGACTGTGTTCATAAATATTCTGCGTGTGACAGGTTTGAGGTTTCCTCCTGCGGTTATACGTGTGTAGTGTCAGCTGGTAATGTTTACAATGGCAGCCATATTTTTTTTAAAGTGCGAATGACACGCCTCACTCGGAAAGTTCTGTACTATATGTACGTGTGACTTTGTACATGTGTATGTGTGAACTTCTGGCAACAGAAAAGTGGGTGTTTTTGAATGCACTAGTTTGGTCTCCTTATGTCTATTCTCCATGATCCCTACGCTGAGTGTGGTAATATTACACAAGAAAAATGGTAATTTTACGGTTACATTTCGTAAAATTTTTTTTCATTTTTTACAGTGTACCTAAATTCTCACTTGTTACTACTGCGCACGCGTTGCGCTCGGTATCTGTTTAGTTGCTATTCGCGCACTATTTAAAATGCTTAAAATATTATTTTTATTCTTTGTTATAAATAATGGCATTTCAACTTATAAAAATATCCATTAGATCGAAATTAATTAATCTTGTTAAAAATAAATATTAATTAAATACATATTCTGTAAATAAAGAATACCCTATGTTACTCACTTGAATATGCATTTAATTAATTTTCATTTTTATCGAGATTTATTAATTTCGATTTGAAAATTAGTAGAATTACAAATTAAATTCATTTACTCACATAGTTTTCTTTGTTTTGTATAACCATTTTTTAACAGGAACCTTCTTCTTTGAAAAATTATACACTTACATACATTTAACCTACGCAATACGCTTTTGACATTTCAAATTTTTCCGAAATATGACGTGATACGCATGCGCAATGGATGTGACATTTGAGAAAAGGAATTTGGTTGATATTGCGAACGTCTCTGGCTTGAATTTCGTTGATATTGAGAACGTCGAGTGTACCCGTGTTCGGATTTTTTAGATTTCAAGTAGTAGCTCGCGAATGTTTGTATATGGTTTTCGAAAATTTTTAATAGATAGGTTATTATGTTTGTTTGTTTGTTTGTTTTATAAGTATATAGTATAATCATGACGTCAACATTAAGAGATTTGAGAATTATCTGTTTAGTGAAGGCAAACCCGATTTTGTATTTAGGAAAAAGGAAGGGAGAGACGACGAAGGATGTATGGACGGCTTTGAGTAACTATTTAAAGAATGTATAATACTACACTGAGAAAAGATTGGGTGAGCGGCGTGCCCAACAGGTATAGATGCAGCACCAAATGCGCGAATCGCATCGCTACCACAAATTGGAATAGCTTCCTTTCCAGTTTGGGCGAGAAAGTGTCCCAAAATGTGTGTGTCCCAAACCGCCAACGCGTGGGTAAGATGGAATTGGGGCATATGTCCTCCCAAATGTTGAGCGCGCCGTAGAACCGAAGTATTAGTAACGCCAGGTGACGCTGCGCTGACAACCTTGGGTAACAAGCTCACTCAAGATTTTCTCTGTGTAGGACATGCGAAAATGAGCCGTAAGTATATAAATAAAATTTTATAAATTTTCTTCACCTGAAGAGTTGGGATAGATGTCAAGAAAGATCGAGGAAAAATTGCCCAGGAAAAAAATAACCGATTGAAGGGCTGCTGTAGTGAATCGTATTTGTTTAAGAATGCGGATTAACAGTCGTATTTCTTAATTAGAATGATGTATTTTAATTGTTCTCTGAAAAAATAGTTTTATCATAAAAGTCCGATTGAACATATAAACTTTTTCATTCTTTTTAATCATTTTTCAATCGGTTAAAAAATTTTAGGGTTATGTTGCCATATTTCACAGCAAATAAAATTTTTTTAAAACAATTGACCATTTAAACAAAGCTGTGTACTTAATTTGTGTTTACAAAGTAAAATAATAATAAATAAAATAAAATAAATTTTACTATTTTAATTTCTTATTTTAATTTTTTTATGTTATTACAGTAGAATATGTTGCCAAACGATGGAAAACCTTACGTGATTCATACGTAAAGGAGGACCGTCGTTTGAAGGCGAATCCTGGTACAAAGATAAAATTTGCATACTACCTGGGAATGGCGTTTCTAGAACAGCACATACGACGTAAAAAGTTAAGTAATATTTTTGTATAACTTTAATTATACATGTAGCTTTTATTTTTAAACGCAACTACTTTTATTAAAACATTATTTTATTTATATATATTACAGGTCGAGTGATCCCAGGGACTTAGGCCAAGAATTAGAAGCTGCTGTACAACCTCCAGAATTTACTGTAAATCCTCATCCACAAATTGCTGTAGAAATTGATCCACTTCTTCCTCCTCAAATTGTTCCTCCTCTTCCGCCACTGCTTACTACTCCTCTACCGCCTCCAGATATTGCTCCTGTTCCTCCTCCTGACTATTATACCATCGCCGAGAATGCTGGGATCACAATCGTACAAATCGATTCACAACCATGTACCACAATCGAAAGCCTTAATGTCTTAGAACTCCGCGACAATGTAATTGTAGACGCTTCTAAAAAGATTGTAGCACCATCTATTCCATCTACATCAGGAAAAAGGAAACCGACAATCACGTTTACTATCGTTTTTCCTCCGGATCTTTCTAGGATTAAAGATATAGAACCCACAAATTGTGAACCATCCACTTGTGAAGAATCTAACGTTTTTAAGAACTTTATGGTAAAACCAAAACCAAAAATTTCAACTCCGAAGGTTCTTACTATGCATAAAAGAAAAAATGAAATTGTTCGGAAAGTTCCAGATTTGGCTGAAAATTCAAAAATTAAAAAAAACAACTAGACCAGCAACATGATTCTTTGGAAGAAGCCACTCAATCATTCAATAACTTTATGAAGATTTCGGAACCGGGAAAGGTGCCGAAATCTTCTAAAAATTCGAGAAAAATCGACCCATATGAGTCTTTGCTTCTTGACAAATTCAGAAGTATTGCACAAGAAGAAAAAAAAAATGTTTTGATGGAGTTATTAAATGAAATTCGACTAGCGAAGTAGTCTTTTTTTTGGTTCTTTCTTTAAATTGTTCATTCAATTTTTTATAACATATTTTAGGTATTCTTCGTTCTGTGATAATAAATCGTTAAATAAGTGAGTGTTATATTATTTTAGTATTTTTTTAAATGCGAAAAAAGATCTTTTTGTAAAGTCTTATACATTTAATGTATATATGTATATATTGTATATAATGAACAATATAGTTGTCAATAAAGCTAAACATAGTTGTTTAATGTTAAAATAAAAGTTTATACTTTATAATTGCTGTGTTCAATTATTTTTATTTTTATCAATATTTTATTTTAATATTACAGGCCATTTTAATTAACCCTCAACATACACACTCGATAACAATCAACCAGGTGTTTTATTATTGGAATGCGCGCCATTCCGAAATGAGTGATCAAACAAAATTATTTATTGATTATAAAAAGAAAAAAATATAATTTCATCAATTTAATCCCGGGATATAATCTTTCATTCTATGCCCTGGTATAAATCAATAATATAATAATAATAAATTTTTAATTGTGTGTATAACTTAAGGATTAAGAAAACATTATTTTTAATCATTTACTATATATTTAAAAACATCTCGTAGTAAAGTATGATTCGATACAATGTGGTGAAAAAAATCTACATCGAAACTTTATATCGATATTTACACATAGTCATATATGGGCATATCCACGAAAAGTGTCATTTTATCTCAAAAAAAAGTTAAAAAATAAATCTTAAAGCACACTTTTCAAACTTTTTTCCTATATTCTACATACATATAGAAACTCATTTTTCAGGGTGGTAAATAACTTTGCTCATGCGCGCAGTTTGCACAAAATATTGAAACAAATAAGTCCATGAATTTAATTGAATTAATAATATTTTTGAAATTGAAGGTGAAATAGGATTGTTTCTCCTTCTGAAATGTTCAGGATACTTTTCAGTAGTGTGTAAATTACTCTATTCTTGATTACAAATATATAAAGTGTATCTGAATATAAATAATGCGGACTTTTCTTAAAAAATTCGTAATTTTATTCCTAAATTTTTAGTTATAATACTCTATCTTATATTTAAAAAAAAAATAGAAGTCAGTTATTTTTCCAATACTGAAGTGTATATCCTGACCATTTGGAATATAAGGGAACGAAAATTCTACAGTTAACAGAAAATATATTATGTTATTTATTATTTTTCAAAGTATAGCGAAATATCACAGAAAAGTGAAAGCTAATTTTTAGTATGTTTCTTTCGCCTAATCTGCCTAATCTTAGTTTTGTGTTCAAGTACAGTGAGATACGTAGATGGTTTTAAAGAGAAATGAATACATGTAGCTCTTTTTAAATATTTTATACATGACAAGAAGCGTGGTCGAAGTGTGGTTGGCTCTTTCTGATGCCAAAATAATTGTCGCGTTTGCATCGTGTTAGGCATAGGTTTTAAATTGAATTTTAATTTAAATTGAAATTTAAATTTAAATTGAAATTTAAATTTAAATTGAAATTTAAATTTAAATTTCAAATTCTAATTTAAATTAAATTCAATTTAATTTAAATTAACTTACGATAGTAAGTTATTAATTAAGTTATAAATTATTATATCACACAATATTCTGAAAATTGTATTTAATTATATTAAATCATAGATACCAGATATCAAAATTGCAATATAGATACAATATAATATACAATATAATATTACTCTATCTCTGATTAAAAATTGGTTGAAAATTGTATCAATTATAGTTTTTTATTATTAAACTACTATTTTTAATCCAATATTTAAAAAAAAATAAAAATATTTTCTTCAACTTTCCTTTAATTCAATTTGATAATAAAGGCTTAACTTGTTATAATAATGACGCTTTTACTTAACGAAAATTTCATAAAAAATTGATTTTTTCTTATTAATTTTGATTAAACTAATGTTAGTTTGCGAAAAATTTTTCTCTTTTCAAATAAAAAAACTTTTTCGTCCAAAAAATATTTTCAGACAAGTAATTCTACAGAAAAAAGTAATATTTTTCCATTATTTGCCTATTTTTTGTAATATTTCAAAATATTCTGAAATTTGAAAAAAATGTCTATACAAAAGTTATTCCTTTCAAAAAAACGGAACTTTTTTGTATAATAAATTTTTTTGTAGGCATTTAACTTTTGAAGAAAAATCATTTTTTTACTTTTTTTAACTGTAATTTGTACATAATTCACATGATTTTTGAGACACACAATTTTCCTTTCGCGGACGTATTTTGGCAACCG
>CAJFCO010018192.1:20309-55040 GCA_904066015.1 Synergus gifuensis
TGTATTTTAGTTATCTGTGATGTGTTTCCAGAGATAAATGTTCCGTCTTCATAAAGTGGCAATTTTTTGTTATCAATGTAAAGAAATTCTTTGGTTAAATTATATTTATTAAATGCATTCAGGAATGGCATTCCGATAATACCTTCCTCAGGTAGGGGGAAATCATTATCTATTATGTGAAATAAATGCAATTTGCCTAGATATGGGATTTTTACTGCGTGATAAGAATAATTAATATCTTTTCCCATAGGAAAACGCTTTTTCATTTGAAATGGTTTTCTTTCCGTGGGTACTTCGGAGATTTTTATAAGATTAATATTAGCTCCGGAATCTACTATCAGTCTGCAGGTCCGTCCATCAGAGTGTTTTCAGTGTATGGAACGCAATCGTCCGCTGATTGCTGATACTCTGCAGACTCCTCATAGTGGTCTATTTCTTCTTGCTCTCCCGGTGTCAGTTCGTAGCATTCTAATAGGCAATGTGTATCCTCCAACTCCTGAATGTTCCTGACCTCCGGCGGTCTTTTCTGTGATGTCCCGTTTCGAAAACCCTGCTGCTTTGATTTTAAATAGCATTGTTTCTCCAAATGCCCCGGTTTCTTACAGAAGTTGCAGGTTAATTGCATCCTCTGTTGTAAGGCTAGCCCGTGGTTTGGAGAATCATAGGACTGGTTCCGAATTTGTGACTGTGGGACTCGGGTCACGGTCGCAGGTATATTTCTCGTGGGCGGTCTAAGACTATTTGGTTGTGATGTTCGGAGAGTCGTTGAATCTTTGGCGCGGAAACGTTCTTTACACCATACCTCTGCTTCCAGTGCCTCTTGTAGATCTTGGTTCAGGGTTCTGGGTTTTAGAGGTCGTACTTGATGGCTTATGTCATCTCGTAAATTCATTACATACCTTTTTGTAGCCGATTTTTCCTCCATCTGAAGTGCTAATTTCTGCTCTATTCCCGATGAATATTCGGATTGAATTGTGTAGATCAATTCATTATACGCGCTCCTAAATTTTTGATTGTAAAATTGAACTGAGTCTTGATTTTGCTGGATTGACTCAAACTTACTTCGACACGTTCCCAGAGTGGTTGTGGTAGCTAAATTTGTTTTTAATGCGTTAAAGAGATCATCATAACTATTAATATAATAGTGCCGGATTGACCTTTTTGCATTTCCAATTATCTTTTCTGTTAAAATATAGTCTAATAGTAGACTGGGTTGGGAGCATCGAATTTTAGCGCGTTTCACGGTACTGATGAAGTCGTGCACACCAACATCATCTTGACCGTTGAGTACCTCTACGGTGCATATAAGGTCTTTAGCGTGGGAAAGTGGCTCATTTTCCCTCAGAGACATCGCCTGTAGAGTGTTTCTCGGAATGGTATGTGCGGGTGGCAGGGATGAATTTATGTGAACACCACATTTGCTAGGGGCGAAAGAATTCGAGGGTTGCATGCCGTATCCGCTGGATCTTACCCGACCACCCGCTGCTGGAACGGTATTGGGTCGCGCAGGCGGTATCGTTTCTTCGTCTGACGATTGCAGATGCTGCATCTGTTCGTTCGACTCATCCTCCGTGACCAATGCATTGTTGATTTGAGCAAGATTTCTAATTTCATCCGCTCGCTTCAGGTTTTCCTCACTTAAATTCATCATCCCAGATTCGATTCTATCTTGTTTGTCCTCAATTAACTATAGTTTATTCAGGATAAGAGACAAAGTATCCTGGTTCAGTTTCGACGATTCTTCTGCTGGGATCTCGAGCGACATGGTTGTGGTGGGGCTATCAGAGTCTGTGGAAGTATCTGTTTGAGTGTGATATTGTGTGCTTAAATTTGCCCTATAGGCTTGGAACGCCAGCTTTAAGTCTACTTTCGGGTGTCGGGTGTATGTCGCGAACGCGTAACAATGTCGAATTTTAATTTTGTTTTTAAACTCCTCACTTGCGGGATCGTGCTACAACAATGCCTCAAGGTTAATTCGGAGTACTTCGTTGAATTGACCATATTATCGGTGGCAGCACTTGCGAACACGCGAAGTATACCAACGCCTAACAGTACAAAGGTTCTATCTTATTTTCTAATTTCACAGCTTACTTGGAATCTCAGTTTCTTGGCAGCTCCTTAATCGAACTGCTACTGCTGTTTTCGGTATGCGTTGACACTTGTAGCTGTTGAAATCTTCTGAGTGGTATCCGTGGATACTTGAAACTGTTGAAATCTTCTGAGTGGTATCCGTGGACATTTGGAATATAAGGGAACGAAAATTCAACAGTTAACAGAAAATATATTATGTTAGTTATTATTTTTCAAAGTATAGCGAAATATCACAGAAAAGTGAAAGCTAATTTTTAGTATGTTTCTTTCGCCTAATCTGCCTAATCTTAGTTTTGTGTTCAAGTACAGTGAAATACGTAGATGGTTTTAAAGAGAAATGAATACGAGGGTGCTCTGAAAAGTTTCCGACCTAACAATGATAAGAGACATTTTTTCTCATTTTTTTTTTTATTTTTCTACATAGTCTCCTTGTAACTCTACAGACCTCCCAGCGATGCTCCCATCTCTTTTACCCATCCAAATAGTACTCGGCGTTTTTCTCTGCAAAATAATTGTTCACGAAGGTGATTGCCTCCTCATTTGAAGAAAACCTCTGTCCTCCGAGAGCAGTTTTTAGATGAGGGAACAAAAAGAAGTCGCTTGGGGCTAGATATGGTGAGTATGGCGGATGGTCAAGCAGTTCAAACCGTAATTCATGGATTTTCGCCATGGCGACCGCTGAGGTGTGAGACGGCACGTTGTCTTGGTGGAACAGGATTTTCTTTTTCTGCAAATGTGGCCGTTTTTTTGCAATTTCTGCCTTCAGCTTGTCAAATAATGATGCGTAGTATACACCTGTAATGGTTTTTCCTTTTTGAAGATAATCTATTATGATAACTCCATGACTATCCCAAAAAACAGTCGCCATCACTTTCCCAGCCGAAAAAACAGTTTTTGCTTTTTTTGGAGCCGGTTCCCCTTTTGCAGTCCACTGTTTTGACTGTATTTTTGTTTCGGGCGTATAATAGTGTATCCAAGTTTCATCTACAGTAATTAATCGGCGCCAAAACTCGGATTTATTGCGGCTTAACTGCACCAACAGAGCGTTGGAAATGTTCATTCGAACACGTTTTTGGTCTAACGTGAGCAAACGCGGCACCCAGCGCGCGGACAGCTTTCTCATGCCTATATCTTGATTTAGTATGTGACAAACACATTTTTTGGACATTTTCATAACCTCTGCTATCTCTTTCACCTTAATTCGGCGGTCGTCTAGCAGCATTAGCAGCATTTGGTGAACTTTAGCGATGTTATCGTCACTAGTTGCAGTTTTTGGACGTCCCGAATGTCCATCGTCTCCCAAGCTCTTACGGCCACGTTTAAATTCAGCTGCCCAAAATTTTACTGTGGTAAATGATGGAGCATTGTCCCCATACACAGTGTCCATCTCAACTTTGATTTGCGTAGACGTATTGCCTTTCGAAAACAAATATTTAATGACAGCTCGATACTCAATTTTTTCCATTTTCACAAAAACACTCACATCGACTCACTCAAACGACTGTCAACTAAAAACTGCGCGTCCAAAGTGGCTGAAACTTTAGTGAGTAACTGTCAAAAATGCACAACTACATTTACTATCTTTCATTGACGAGTGCTGTCATCTTCATGTTGAGGTCGGAAACTTTTCAGACCACCCTCGTACATGTAGCTTTTTTTAAACATTTTATACATAACAAGAAGCGTGCTCGAAGTGTGGTTGGCTCTTTCTGATGCCAAAGTAATTATCGCGTTTGCATCGTGTTAGGCATAGGTTTTAAATTGAGATCGGTAGTAAGTTATTAATTAAGTTATAAATTATTATATCACACAATATTCTAAAAATTGTATTTAATTATATTAAATCATAGATACTAGATATCAAAATTACAATACAGATATGTTACAATATAATATACTATATAATAATATTACTCTACCTCTGATTAAAAATTGGTTAAAAATTGTATCAATTATAGTTTTTTATTATTAAACTAATATTTTTAATCCAATATTAAAAAAAATAGAATAAAAATATTTTCTTCAACTTTCCTTTAATTCAATTTGATATTAAAGGCTTAACTTGTTATAATAATGACGCTTTTATACTTACTGAAAATTTCGTAAAAAATTGATTTTTTATTATTAATTTTGATTAAACTAATGTTAGTTTGTGAAAAAATTTTCTCTTTTCAAATAAAAAAACTTTTTTGTCCAAAAAATATTTTCAGACAAGTAATTCTACAGAAAATTTGCCTATTATTTGCCCATTTTTTGTAATATTTAAAAATATTCTGAACTTTTGAAAAAAATGTCTATACGAAAGTTATTCCTTTCAAAAAAACGGAATATTTTTGTATAATAAATTTTTTGTGGGTATTTAACTATTGAAGAAAAATCATTTTTTTACTTTTTTTAACTGTAATTTGTACAAAATTCACATGATTTTTGAGGCACGCAATTTTCCTTTTGCAGACGTATTTTGGCAACCGAAATACACCAAATCCAATACAAAATTTAATCTTACCTTGATGCGCGCGATTTGTACAGCTGCTGGCGCTGGAGTGGACATTTTCTCAAAAAATTTGGAGTGGACATTTTAGCCTTAAATTGGGCATAACTTTTGCGCACATTGCGATTTTAGTTTTATATGTGGTAAACTTTTTCGCCCCAACATACTGCTTAATTTCCGTGAGCACAGAAAAGTTTGCTGCAAGTATTTTTCGAGTAAAGTACGACGATGGAGTGGACATTTTTTCGACAAAATCAAATTTTTCGATATTTGAATGTGTGATACTTCTATAATTTTGAGAGCACACCTTTTTCCTTTATGTGGTGTCTAATGGCAACCAAAATATAGCAAAAAATCGAAAGATTTTTTACCTAGGTGGTTGCGTGCATTTTCTACAGCTCCAGACCCAGGAGTGGACATTTAAATCATGAAAGCGGTGACACGACTTTGAGATTTTCTTGCTGAGTTATAAATCAAAGCACAGTGTCAAATCAATGAAATTTCAGTAGTCTATGTTCCACTGAACTAGCATGTTTTTTTTTAGAATTTTCAAACCATGCGCGGAAAACCTGTGAGCATACAAAACACTTAATTCGTAGGTGGTGACAAATATTACATAGGTATATTTTTGGGATTTTATTCACCGATTATGTGTGATATCTTTTTATGAGGGTTTGTGTAATGACTAAACTTTTGTTTCTACTTCAGGGAGTTTGTCTGTAAATTTTTGTGCGATTTAACTTGTATTATAAGTTCAGATTTGCCTATAATGCAACGGTGACAGAAAAATGACACTTTTCGTGGATATGCCCATATATGTTTTATGAAACTTTGGAATGTTTCAGAAACTTTGGTCCAATGAAACGTTTCATTGTTTCATGAAACTTTCAATGTTTCAATGAAACGTTTCATCTACTCACATCCTTAGCCCTTCGTGAAGCTTGCGCCTTACAGGACGCTTGCATCTATATGTTTTTTTTAAAATTTAATTAAATAATATATTTCTTACATATAATTAATATTTTTATACTTTTTTACATTTATAATTTATATTTTTATATATATTTTCAAAATGATAACAATTCAAATCACTTTTATATGATTTAAAATCCATTAAGAGTATTAGAGATATTTTTAAATTCCATGAAATCCATAAAAATTCCAGAAAAATTTCCAAACTTATAAATCTTCTGAAATCTACGTTAAAGTTATGGAAAATCTCTAAAAATTCCTAGAAATCTTTTGAAATTCCATGACAAAATTTAAAATCTCTTAAAATTCCAAGAAGAATTCTTGAAATTTTGCGGTAAAATTTAAAATATTGAATAACCCCTTCATAAGTGACACAATATATTCTAGAATTAAAAATTATAATAAACTTACTTGATTTCTTTTGGTGACTTTTTCCTTTTCCACGCAATCAAATCTCTTAAAATTTTCAAAAACTTCTTGAGATTCTTTTAAATTCAATGATAACAATTCAAATCCCTTTTATATGATTTAAAATCCATTAAAAGTATTAGAAATATCTTCAAATTTCATGAAATTCATAAAAATTCCAGAAAAATTTTAAAACTCATAAATCTTCTGAAATCCACGTTAAGATTAGTGAAAATCTCTAAAAATTCCTAGAAACCTTTTGAAATTACATGACACACTTTAAAATCTCTTAAAATTCAAAGAAAAATTTTTGAAATTTTGCAGTAAAATTTAAAATATTGAATAACCCCTTCATAAATGACACAATATATTCTAGCATTAAAAATTTTAATAAACTTACTTGATTTTCTTTGGTGAGTTTTTCCTTTTCCACGCAATCAAATTCTCTATCCTGTTATAAGTCAAGCTTATAGAAGCACCAAGGAAATTTTCACGTTTGATATTTTGACCATCACCCTGAGAAAATTAAACAGGATTTTCTATAGAACTTCGGTCTACGTGACAAATGACAAATTCCTTAGTGCTTAATACACGAGTTTGCCTACGAAGTTTTTTGTTTCATTTATATTATTAGGGTTAAATATTATTACTTCCTTCCTTACCAGGATCAAAGCACTCTAATTTTATTACTTTGATCCTTAGGAAGGCTAACCTCATTATCCTAAGCCCAGCATCTGACCGCCTGTCGGCTAACCTCATTATCCTAAGCTGAGCATTTGACCGCCGGTCGGATTTACAGATGCTAATCTCAGACCCAAACACAATTTACTCTTCTTAGTTACAGTTTTCTTCTACTCTCTCTTTCATACACATATACAAACTCTAATATTCCTTGAAAGTTGAGAATCTAAGATTTTCCACTGTTTCCGTTTATTACTGAAATTCTGATCAAATTTCCGTGATATTCCGATCATTGGAGGTTTTATTTTTGCTAACTAAAAAGGAAAATAATGTAAAACATGGTCTTGTTTTTGTATTGAGTTAGTGGTCCATCGCTCAAGAAATGCAGGTTCTTAAGGGGTTACACTACCCAGGCGAGTCGAAGAAAGAAGCTTTTTTTGTGAATTTTTTTCTCGAGTTGTATGTGAAGGATAAAAAAAATTGTAGGACTTTATTACACATATATTAAAGTTCTCAAAAATATTTTTTATTTATGTATTTACAACAAAATGGCGCCGTGGCAGTATAAGAAACGAAAAAAAAAATTTTTGGAGGATGAAAACGGTGTGCAGCGTAGCAGTCCTGGTGTGTCATCTGGAACAAAAAAAATTTTTTTTCTTAATTTACATTTGTTTTTCTATCGAAGTACATAGGATTTTAAATTTTGTTTGAAATTTCACAAATTTGTATGAGTTAAAAAATTTTTTTTTTCATTTTTTAGCAAAAAAATCGACTTTAAATTGTTAACTACAAACGTAATAATTTATTTATCATAAAAATCATATTTACTTCGACAAGAAATCTATGTAAGAAGTTGCGATTAATATTTCAAGTTAATCGGACAAAAATTGAGCGAGATATGCTGCACACCGATTTGAAAAACATAGTTTCGAGAAAAAAGCGTTTAAAGTTTCAAAACGTATTATATCTGGGTGCTCACAATAAAATCAGCAGAAATCTTTCAACATTTGTATAATTTTATAACTGTCCTCCTCTTTTCCAAATTGGAAACAAAATTGGAAAATATTTGAAAATAAATTTGTGTCACGTAACGATAAAAATTTAGAATTCCTCGAATTTTTGGAAAAACCATTTTTTAAACAAATAGAATATATTTAAACAAATGAAAACTAATTTTTCAATGTTAATAAATATTCAATTAAATCAATGGTAATAATATTCAATAAGAAAAAAATAATTTTCAAAAAAAAAATTATTTAAACAAATTCAATTTGTTTAAATAATTGAAAATTAATTAAACATTGTTAATCAATATTCCATTAGACCAATAGTAGTAATTTTTATAAAGGCAAACGTATTTTTGAAAAAAAAATTATTTAACCAAATAGAATTTGTTTAAATAATTAAAAATTAATTAACCAATGTCGATAAATATTCCACTAGACTAATAGAAATAATTTTTATAAAAAAAAAAAACGAGAATAAAGCTCACATAAGGCCGGTTTTATGAAAAATTGACATTTTTGGTTTTAAGGGGAGTTTTCAAGGCACCGTGGGGGTGTGTTAGGGGTGTCAAACCCATATGTGTGGTACATGAAATTCTTTGTTGGATAGTCCTCAACAAGCCTCTATAATCTTCCGTAACATTTTTCGAAACCCTGAAAAATTATTCCAAATACTCCAAAAAGTGATTTTTCCCCATTCAATTTACATGGGAAACTTCAAATCGAAACCGGCACGTGTTAAAATCAAAATTAAAAAAAAAAAAATATGACCTTTTTTTCGGATTTCGAATCAAATTGGGGGGATCGAGACTCTCTAGCATAAAAAAAATTTTTGCCATGCATTTTTGAACCACCCTAGTGAACGCAGTGATTATCAATGATTATTTTTAATTTTCTGTTTTCACGGTGCCTAAAAGGAAGTTTACCTTCTCGGATAAAATTAGAAAGAACCCAAAATATGCAATACTTCTGAGGATGATACGGTAGCAAAATATAATGTTTGCAACACAAATCTTTCTCTCGCTACTAAGGGTGCGTATTTTTATCTTTTTTCGACTCCAAGCATTTTTTATGTTAACAGCAAAGCCAAAGGAAGCAGACTGTTCAGACACTGGAGCAAAATGTGACAATATAGACTTTATTACTAATATACTAATATTACTTTATTATTTACTTTTACTCTTTATGCTCGTTTTTTCTTCTACTTTCTTCATGCACACAATTTTTAATAAACAATTATTTCTAATATTAAAATTGGATTTTTTGAGCATGAAATTTTGCCATGTAAAAATTATTTTGGGATTGGTATAAACTTATTTAGGCATGATCTCGTGGCATGTACTTATGTGATTAAATAGTAAATGCTATATGGATGTGACGTTTTGTTAAAGTGTAAAGTAAAGAACTACACATTAGAAGTATTTTTAGACGTTTTTTGGCCTGACTTAGGACGTTTTTTAGACTTTCGAAAAACGTTTTTTAAACTTTACGTCCTAAAAACCTTTTTGGGAAGTTCTAAAAACGTCATTAAATTTCTTGTCCGCTGGGTTTTTTCTAATTTTCTTTTTTTTATATAGGAATTCTCCAGTTGGACAAACATCTTAATTCGTCGAAACACAGAAGCAATATTAAAGTAGCTTCAACATCCAAATCGTTGGAAAACTTTACAGTGAAACGATTCACTGCGGAAGTTGCAAAAATATCAGCTGCCGAAGGTGCTCTGACTTACCAAGTCGTCACATACCACCAATCATTCCAATCACAAGACTGCAATGCTGCTTTGCTATGGGAAATTTTTGGAGACTCTGCAATTGCCAAGAAGATTTCTTGCGCAAGAACCAAAATAGAAGCAATCATTTGCAATGTGATTTCGTCACATTTTATGGAAATTCTGGAAAAAGAGCTCCAAAAAGCCTCTTTCGTCAGCATTAGTACTGATGCTACCAATCACGTAAAAATAAAATTATTCTCCGTCGTAATACAATTTTTCGATCTTGAACAAAGCGGAATAGTGATTCGGTTGTTGGAGTTGTTCAACTTAGATAATGAAAAATCAGAAACCGTTGCAACAATGCTTTTCAATCTTGTGGAAAAGTACGACTTGAAAAAAAAGTTGATATCATTTTCGGCGGATAATGCGAATTTAAACTTTGGTGGTTTGATTCGTGAAGGAACAAACAATGTATACAGACTTCTGGAAGGGAAAGTAGAAAAAGAATTTATTGGAATGGGCTTCCCAGCCCACATCATTCACAACTCTAGTCGGCACGGGCTCGAACATTTTGAACTGTTTGATATCGACATCATTGTTTTCAAAATACATCAGTATTTCGTAAATCAAACACTTCGAACAGCAGAATTGCAAGATTTTTGCGAATTTGTTGATATTGAATTTCAAGATATTCTTTATCATAGCGAAACGCGATGGCTAAGCCTTCATCCAATGGTTTACCGAATCCTGCTGATGTTCGAACCTCTACAATCCTACTTCAAGTCCATTGACAAACCTCCACCATTTATGAAGACATTTTTCGAGAATGACCTAGCCGAATGTTACCTGTACTTTGTACATTCGTATATGACTCTATTTCATGATAATATCAAGGAATTGGAAACAGAAAAAAACACCGTCATTGAAGTCATCAATTTAATTGACATTGTAAGTCGTGGTTTACGCGATAGGATTAACAGTAAATTTTTGCCACATTCTGTTAAAAGTATTCTGAACAAATTGCGAGAAGATGGAGAAGATGTTAAATGCGACGATTTCATCAACAAGGCTATAAAAGTCTATGAGGAGGCTGAGGAATATCTGCATAAATGGACGACATCTCTTTCTGATTTACGTGAAAAAATCGTTGCATTTTTTCCTATATTATTGTAATCCTCTTGTAGTGCGTTTATAGCTTTATACTTTGTTTCAGGTTTTTAAGTGGCTTGACTTTCGACTTGATGTTCCATTTTGTTATGATGACGTGTCATACACTTACTTTTTTGCAAAAAAGAGAGGTGGATTTTGATGAAAGCCAGCTCTTCTATCAAGTCATGAATCTAGTGCGGTACATCTAAAAAAAAAAAAACAAAAAGATGTCACTTTTTTCAAAAAAATCTGTAATGACAAAATTTGCACATTTTTCACTGCAAATCGAGATACATGTACATACTCAGGAATTTTGAAAATTGCAAAATTCTTTTTTGCCATACCGGGACACAATGCTCATTGTGAAAGAACCTTTTCTCTTATAAAGTCGCAGTGGAGCGATGAGAGAAATAAATTATTAACTTCAACTGTGCGCGCGCTTGTTCTTATCAAAGTAAACTTTAAATCATTTACTTGCGTTGAATTTTACCGTAATCTGCTTAAGCCTGAAAATTCAAAGTTATTGCGCGCCATTGGAGATTCTGGAAAATATTCTGTCAATAAATAACTGAATATGATATATATTTATTATTATATCTATTTAGTTGCTTGTGTCGGCAAATAAACTTTTAAAAAATATTAATTGTTAATAAATTATTTCATAAAAAATATTATTCCAATTTTTAAAAAAATTTTTGTCTTATTATAGGGGGGGGGGGGAGGTGTTATCCATCTTTTTCCACTTGGGCATCTGGTCACCCTACCTTTATGTATCATTTTCTGTTGGATTTCAAGGCTACTCTCGAGATATACGATAAAGGCACTGGCAGCAAGTGACTTTGAGTTTCTTTTACGTTGTCTTTTCGATTTTTTGCGACTTTAAAAAACACGCATGTCCATTTTCTCATAGAAATTGTTTAAAAAATTAATTTTTGACTGAAAAATATGAAAGAGTACATTTTTTACCTTAATAGTGTATTTAAACTATTATAAGTTTTATTCCATATTAGCGTTCTTTGGGCTAACAGTTAATCTCAATTTTTTCAGTTCCAGTGAGATTGCACTTATGTATCTTTTTAGATTGTACGGCAGTTTTATGTTTCCTTAAATTAGCGAGGAAGTCAATGGGGAAAAGGGATACTTGTGAAGGGACATTTTTCCGGGTGGGAAAGGAAGTGGCAGTTGTTCACTTTCCTCCTACTTTGTTCCCTATGAGACAAGGAAGATTACAATTCGAGAACTTGGTAGGGATTAGTCAATTTGGAACAAGTCGTGACATAGATACTAAGTCATTGTTTTACCATAAAAGGCAATTTCTTTGCCTATTACCTGCAGGCTTTATGTCGTCTCAAAACTGCAAGACGACTCTAGAATTCTGAGGAATAAACTATTCCATCAGGACGAAATTTAATACAAATGTATTTACAATTACTAGCCTTGGCGAATGTTTCGGATGGAATAAGTTCTATTCTTTTTAATGCATTTCAATTCAGAATTATTATTCAAACTAAACAGTTTATCTCGGAACTAATCCGAAGTCGGACCAAAGATTCATATCCGAATAAGTCTGACGTCGAACTAAGAAAATCTATCCGATTTAATCAGATCAAATCTGAAATCAAAACAAGCATGTCAATCTGACTAAATCCGATTTTGAAACAAGGATTTCTATTCCATGTAATCCGATTTAATCTGAACCAAAAACAGAAAAGAAAAATCCGACTGAATTAGACCTAATCCTAGGTGAAACCTAACTGAAATCCTAACAAGGATTTCAGTTAAGACCTTATCCAGGATCGAACAAAAACTGAATCCGATCTACTTCGAGATGGAGGTTACAATTTCAATTCCAATAAATCCGACCTAATTCTGATGCTGTTCAATGAACAGGAAAATTTGTAGACTAGAAAAATTACATTAAAAAGTGAACTTGATTTGTCTTCAGATTACTTTAGACAATCTGCTTGAATCCGAACTAGTACGATTTTTAAATTATACCCTCAATCTGACTAAGTTCAACCTAATTCGAGGTGAATTCCAAGATTTCTATCCCCCTGAATCTAATTTTGAAACAAGAATTTATATTCCACTTTAATTCGATGAAATACGCATTAAAACAAGAATGCCAACTCGGGTAAATACGTAATATAGACAACTTGAGTACTGCGCGTGCGTTAGGGCAGATCACTCATTGATCGAAATTTTTCGCATTTGTCGCTCGATTCAAAAGTGATAAATAGCATTGCACAAATAAATATAAAAAATAGAAACAAATAAAAATAAATAGAACTTGCACAAAAATATTTCTAATTGAATGAATTATAGATGAAAAGAATCTGCCCGCTTCGCGGGCACATTCTCATCGCGCGCTTCGCGCGCGGCTCGCTTCGCGCTCCGTGTTGCGCGCTTCGCGCGCTTGTGCCCTTAGTGAAGCTTGCGCTTTACAGGACGCTTAAAGATATGTTTTGTTTAAATTTAATTAAATTACATAATTTATATTTTTATATTTTAATTTATTTTTGTATATTTGTAATTTATATTTTTAAAAATTTAATTAAATTAAATTAAATTACAGCTTTGAATGCAAAATTTAACTAATTTACTTAAGGTTCTATCGACCTTAAGGAGCACATTCTCATCAGGGCACTCGCGCTTCGCGCTCGATATTTGATTTAAAGCTCGCGCTCCGCGCTCGGCTCTGTTTAACAATATTTTTCACGATTAAAACGAAAACTACTCATCCTATTGAAAAATGGCCAAAGGAGAACTTGTAGATCTTTTTAAGGCGAATAATTATGTTTCTTATCATTTTCTCTACATCTCGCGTTTTTTGGGTCAAAATTTGAATTTTCGATTTTTTAAGGAAATTCAAAAAGTTGTTACTCGAATCCTATAGGGCGTTCAAAAAGAAACATTTTTCATCTTTAGACTTTTTTTAATATCGTGCGTTGTTTGGCTTCTAATTTATGTTTTCTTTCATTTTTTTGGATTTTCAAAATGTGATAAGTCTTTCAATTTTTTTTTATCCAAAAAAGTCATGAAGAAAAATTGTTCGACTTTTTAGGTACTACGAACGTACGTCATTAGAATTTTTAGATTAAAAAAAAAGTGGTTTCAAAATTTTTCAAAATGCTCCCACTTTTTGAATTTTTATCCAAAATGGCTGGCCAACGAACTTGACCTTCATTTTAGGACACTTAAAGAGTATACCAAAGGACAATCCAATCTGTCAATTCTTTCGAAAGTTATCGTGCTCACAAACTAAATATACAGACACACAGACAGACAGACAGACAGACAGACAGACAGACAGACAGACAGACAGACAGACAGACAGACACATTCGTAAAAACATGTTTTTCGGGGTCAGGGGGTCCCAAAACGTGGACATTTGACAAAAAATGGGGGGGGGGGAATTTTACACAAATCTAATACCTTCTCTGATGAGAATGTAAAAATTTTCATCTTCTTATATTCTGTAAATTTAGTTTATTTCACATTAATGCCAGACATGAATAATGGGACATATATTTCATTAATCTTTCATTTTATCTTATTTTGTGTAATTTCAAATGATTATTTAGTTTAATTATGACAATTCTATTTATTATTACTTTTGAATCGCGTGTCAAATTTAACTGCGACCAGTGAGCGCGCTGCCCTAACGCTTAAGCAGTGCTCAGGGTGCCAATATTACCATTGCTAATTCCAATGCGTCAGACCTAATCCTAAAGTCAATGCAAAGATTCCAATCCGAATGAATCCAATCTAATCCAATTTCAAAACAAAACTGAAAAAATTATTAATTGTGGAGTGTTTCTCATCCCAATAAGCAACTTTTCTTTACGGTACGATCTCGATTGTATTGGTTTCATATTTATTTGGATTGGAAAGGATTGAAAAGTTACTCCGACTTTATTTCGAATTTATTAGGATTGTCGGCACCTATTCGGAAGAATTATGAGTCGTCCTCATTGATTCAAAATGGGGATTACGGATAGAAAAGTGTATTTATATTAGATTTCGGATTGATTCGAATTGAAGTTGTTGTTTTTACGGATAGGAAACGATTGAAAGTTTTCATTGGTTTTGGATTCGACCGGATTAGATGTACTTATGGAAAAGTGTCTTCGGATTGATTTCAGATTTATTCGGATTGGGGACCACAGATTAAAAACGATTTACATTTAAAGGATTACTGTTGTATTTGATAGTTTTACTTTTAATCTGAGAGAAAATGTGGAAAGGATTAGCAAGAGAGTTGATTTATAAAAATACAGCAGATGTACAAGAAGAAACTTTTACTGCTCCTTTCGAAAAGAAATTCCTTCCGAACTGTAGAGGTTTTATGGTGTCATTTTTTGCATTAAGAAAACTCGAATTTGCCTATAGTTGCAAAATTAAAAAAAAAGTTTCATCTTGCTAAATGCGATCAAAAAGTATCACATGCCCTTAATATCAATATTTTATTTATAAGGTTTATAAAGTACTCCTTTATTTAATAAACTAATTACGAAAAAGTGACGACTGGTTTCTTGCCTACATGCAATGTAATTTAAATATAAACCTCTAGACTACAATTGTTAGAAGAGATAAGTTTATTCCAGTACGCGTCATATAAATTGAGTTTATCATTGGCCGCGGATTCATTCGGATTGAAACATCGCATAGGATTGAAAAGTATCTTCGGATGATCTTCGAAATCATTCGGTTTGAAACAACAGATTCATTCAGATTGAAAACTTACTTCGGAATGGTTCGTATTCAATCGGATAGAAACTTCAGATTCATTTGGATTGAAGCTTCAGTTTTATTCGGATTGAAAAATTTCTTCGGAATTGCTTGAATTCATTCGGATTGAAGCTTCGGATTCATTCGGATTGAAACATTTCTTCGTAATGGCTCGAACTCATTCGAACTCAAAAACTTCTTCGGAAAGGCTCGGATTCATTCTGATTGAAAAATTTCTTCGGAATAGCTCGAATTCATTCGGATTGAAACTTCGAATTCATTTGGATTGAAAAATTACTTAGGAGTGGTTCGGATTCATTCGGATTGAAGCTTCGGATTCATTCGGATTGAAAAATTACTTCGGAGTGGTTCGGATTCATTCGGATTGAAGCTTCGGATTCAATCGGATTGAAAAGTTTCTTCGGAATGGTTCGGATTCATTCGGATTGAAAATTCGGATTCATTCGGATAGAAATATTACTTCGGAGTGGTTCGGATTCATTCGGTTGAAGCTTCGGATTCATTCGGATTCAAAAATTTCTTCGGAATAGCTCGGATTCATTCGGATTGAAACTTCGGATTCATTCGGATTGAAAAATTTCTTCGGAATGGCTCGGATTCATTCGGATTGAAAAATTGGATTCATTCGGATTGAAAAGTTGCTTCGGAATGGTTCGGATTCATTCGGATTGAAATTCGGATTCATTCCGATTAAAAAGTTTCTTCGGAATGATTCGGATTCATGGGGATTGAAAATTCGGATTCATTGGAATTGAAAAGTTACTTCGGAATGGTTCGGATTCATTCCGATTGAAAATTCGAATTCATTCGAATTGAAAAGTTTCTTCGGAAGGGTTCGGTTTCATTCGGATTCGCTCGGATAGAGATTTTGCATTAGCCCAGATGACTTCGGATTGGCTCGGATTGGAATCCTATCCGAAGCTTTCGCCAGGGCATAAAAAGGGTCTGTTTGCCGGCTTAAGCCAAAACATATTTTGAAGAGCGAGGAAAACAGCGAATTTTATTGCAGCACCATAAATCCTCTCGACAGGAAAGTTCAGCTAATGCGCAGATGAATTTTAAGCATCATATTTTGGAAAGAGTGGGAGAAAACCCGACGCGTTAAGTTTAGAATATTTTCTCGACTTGTCAACGAAGTAGTTGGAGTTTAGCTGCGGCATTAGCCTAATCAAGTTCTCTGCGAAATGTCCGCTGATTTAATATTTTAGCGTGTTTACCTTAAATATATATTTGAAGAGGCGCATTAATATTCCCTAAATTATATTTGTCATAATTCCCATTTGTTCGAATTTCATATTATCGATTCATCAATTACTCGAATTTCTATGCACCCAAATTATTATTCTATCTAATCTCCGTTGCTCCGAATTCACAAAAACCCTAATTTCTATATACCCGAATTTTCATTTTACTTAATTTTTAATTGTCCGAATTACTATTTAAAATACATAATATCCGCTTTCCCTACTTTACATTTGTCCTAACTTCAAATTCTCAGACTGATCATTTAACCTAAATTTTTATTGATCGAATGAACACTCTGCCTAACCTTATTTTGTCCTAATGGTAATCTTTCCTAATTTACAATAGCCAGATTTTTTAAATGCGAGATATTCCATGTAACAGAAATACCATTTGCCGGACACTTTATTTTTGCTTTGTTTCAATATGTGTTTCCCACCTTAGTATCTAACTATCTACACCTACTTAGTCGGTAAGTAGGTATAGATACTTACCCTTTGATACTTCTTTCTCACCAGTGAAATGCGTATGTTATTCAAATCCGTTTGATAATAATATATAGTAATATCGAATAAAATATAATAATATTGATAATAATTGTAACAAGATGTTACACACGTGTCCATACCTTACCCACACTTCTATCAGGCTCTCGTTACTGAGCCTTACGGGCGTCTAGCCCCACTCCTGCTATGCCTACTCCGAGCGTCAGCCATTGCAGGCTGATCACTTAAAACCAGCATGCGCACAACGTTTGATCAGCAGTTCAGCCAGTGTCTCCAGATCGTGGAATTTTTCGGCCCCCACCACACGACCCACGAGCTCATGCTTTCTTCCTCTAGCAACAGTCACGAACCTATTGATAGAGAAAGAAAGCATGAGCTCGTGGGTCGTATGGTGGAGGCCGAAAAATCTCACGATCTAGAGACACTGAGTTCAACAGGGCAAGACCCACCGAGCAGATCGGTGAACTCTCGCCTGATGAAAACTCATGCTCGTTTCCTACCAACAGGAGCAACTGTGGTAGGCAAAGCACTGACGAAATCGCAAGGCATTGGCGCGCCTATCCTTGCCATTTCAAAATGCTCTTCTTCGAAGAGAATTGTCAACGCTCAGGAGCGCCTGTCATTGCCAACTCTAATTCGAAGAAATGTCAATTAATAGGAGCATCTATTATATAATTGACATTTCTTGCATCTAAACGTATCTTTTCTGTTCTCTCTAATGTTCAACGATGTATGATTTCTAGAATCAATGGGAGCATCTATGATTGTAAAAATCTAGAATATAATATTAATAAATAGGAGCATTAATTATTAATATTTATCACCCGAGAATAATTCTTCTCCGTAACAATTTTCCATAATCGATAGGAGCACTTATAATTATGAAAAGTCAAAGACTAAATGACAATAAACAGGAGCATCTATTATTGTTACTTCGTCGACGTTAATCTTGTCTATCTTTTCTGTAATAACCGATTATAAGTACCGAAACTCTAACTACACCGTTTTACCGCCGACTTTTTTCGTTTATCGCACCGTCAAGTATTTCCGTAAATTCCGCCTTCGTTCATGTATCTTTAAATAATGATAGTCACACACTCACAACCGCGTTCATTCATACGTAAATTCATCATCAGAAATGTATTTTTATAGGAAATAAACATTTATATTAATTTTGTAAAACTATTTGATCTTATTTTTGATTATCTTTAAAACCTGGCCCTGTCTTCGACTTAAGCATTCGCTAAGATAATCGTGTTATAAGATTCAGTAAAAAATCAGATCCTTACATAGTAATAACATCGAATAATTCAGTTCAATAATAATTAATTACATATTCCTTACTTGCCTCCAACACTTCAAAATTATCAAATATTATCAACGGGATTAGAATAACCCGCGCATTTCACTGGTGAGAAAGAAGTATCAAAGGGTTCGTGTGTATACCTACTTACTGACTAAGTAGGTGTAAGTAGGAAGATACTAAGGTGGAAAACTCATATTGAAATAAAGTGTAGGGCAAATGGTATTTCTGTTACATGGAAATTCTCGCATTTGAAAATTCTGGCTATTGGAAATTTGGGTATATAGAAATTAGGGTTTTTGTGAATTCGGAACTACGGAGATTTATAGGTAGAATAATAATTAGGGTGCATAGAAATTCGAGCAATTGATGACTCGATAATATGAAATTCGGTCAAATGGAAATTATGACAAATAGAATTTGGGAAATATTCATGCGCCTCGTATTTGAAATTCTCATTTTCATCGGCGCATGAATATTCCCCAAATTCTATTTGTCATAAATCCCATTCGACCGAATTTCATATTATCGAATCATCAAACGCTCGATATTTTTATGCACCCAAATTATTATTCTACCTAATCTCCGTTGCACCGAATTCACAAAAACCCTAATTTCTATATACCTGAATTTTATTTGGACCTAATTTCTAATTGTCCGAATTACTATTCAACCTAATATCCGTTTTCCCTACTTTAGACTTGTCCTAACTTCAAATTCACCGACTGACCATTTAACCTACGTTCTTTTTGCTCGAATGAACATTCTACCTAACCTCATTTCGCTCGAATGGTAATCTTTCCTAATTTTGAATAGATAGAATTTTCAAATGCCAGAATTTCCATGTAACAGAAATACGCAAAGTGACCAATTCTATAACCGTGTTAAAACGCAGTTCCAAAAAGACTTTTTGTAACTATTGCGCATGCGTATTTTTAGCAAGACCAACTTTTTGTAACTGTTGCGCTTGCGTACTTTGAGCAAGATCAACTTTTTGTAACTGCCGCGCATGCGCACTTCGATCGCAAATTACTTCCAGTACAGTAACACAACCTCACTGCCCGCTTTAGGTGTCAGGTGTCAAATTCAGCTGTTCGCCCATGCTGTGTTAAATTCTTTGATTATTTTAATTAGATTTAATAAAAATGAGTGATTCTGAAAGTAGTGAAATCGATTAAACACCACCTGAGGTTCGAAAAAATGTTCTCATTTTTATTGTTTCTCAAATCAAACATTCCATGCATTTGTTATAAAAAGTATTGTGTGGAACAGATGCAGAAAATAGGCAGTCATAACTCCTGTGAAGTTTACTGTACTTGCCATCGGCTCATCTACGGCTCGTTTCCGACTCGTTTCCGACTCGCCTTCGCCTCGCATCCAATTCGTTTCCGGCTCGTCTTCGACTTGCCTCCAACTTGCCTCCAACTCGCCTTAGATTCGCCTCTGGCTCGTACAGTAAACTTCACACTCGTTTGGAACTGCCTACTTTCCACACTTGTTGCACAATATACTATTGTCCGACACTTTATTTTCAATATGAGTTTCCCATCTTAGTATCTAATTATCTATACCTACTTAGTCGGTAAGTAGGTATAGATACTTACCCTTTGATACTTCTTTCTCATTAGCGAAATGCGCGGGTTATTCAAATCCCATTGATAATATTTGACAATTTTGAAGTGTTGGAGGCAAGTAAGAAAATTAAAAAAAAATAACTTCTTGAAAGTATTGACCGGATTTATTCATATTGAAATTTCAGATTGATCGAAATCATTCGGAATGAATGTTTGGATGAATTCTGATTAATTTGAATTTCTTTTTAATGGACATAGAATTGATTCGGATTGAGAGCATCCTTTGGATTAGATCAGAATGAAACTGTTTCGTTCGGATACAAATTTCGAAATGATTTGGATTGGTTCGGAATGAATTCCCGATTCAAGACTTTCGCCAGGGAACCTTATATTTTAACCCTAGAGAAAGTTCCCTCTATTCTGGATAATGTTATCATTATCATAGATGCCCCAAATTCAAAAGTGTAAGTTCTTCAAAAAAAATTTCGAGAGACAAATAGAAATTCGAAAGTTCTTTATTGTAAACTAAATATAGCTCAATTTCTCTCAGAATATTGCATCATTGTGGGGTTCCCTTGAGGCAATTTGTGATTGCGAATTCTACTTCCTATGCAGTAAAGCGATTTTGAAATTTCCTCCTGAATCTTCATTCAAGCATATACACCCTTTTAAAACGAGGATAACCCCCGTGGCGAAATGCCTCGGTCTTTTGGAATAAGGGTACAATTCGGTCTCGATTTATGTTGAAAACTATTTCTTTTACTAATCCACGGCTTTACCGAGAGCCAACTAAATTTTTCTTATGATCGATAAAGCATTGTATTGAAACCTTTCATGACTTGAAACCCTCCTCCTCAGTCGGAAACCTAATAAGAAAGAAAATTTCGAGAAAACGCTACTAGAAGTAATACTACAATCTGGAATAAAAACTCTAATTAAAAATAATATTAAGAGCATCCAATAAGTCTTTATTATAATACTACCATTTTTATGAAAAATGTTTTAAGGGGTTACACGACCATGAGATTTTCAAAAAATCGATTTTTTTTCTTTAGATAAATTGTTTATACTTTTAAGAATATTTTAAGCGTTCAATCATTTCAAAATTCAAACTATTTCCGAAGTTACAGCAATTAGAAGTGAACGCGTCACTGAAACTCAGGTTCCGCTCGGACCCATAGTGGAGCCATATGAAGCACCTATCCGGGAAAGTTAGCAATTGATTAAAAATTTATTGAATTTTTGATAAACAAATAAGTGAGTGAAAATGGATTCAAGGAGATTAACAGTGATTCATCGATTGATTCGCACTAAATATGAATAATTTATAGATAAAAACCGTCTTTTAACTAAATTCATGAAAGACAATAAACAATTTGTTATTTTATAAACAAATTTTATAAACAATTTTATAAACAATTCGTCGGCCATATTGGATCCTCCATTTTTTAAAATTTGACTTCGGATTCGTAATCAGCGACTTCAAAAACCCCTTTATACAAATTTTCAAAATAATCCAAAATTTATTTAGCATACTCGTCCGCCATATTGGGTCCGCCATTTTGTTTTTGAAATTTTTGACACCAGATTCGTAATCAGCGACCCCAAAAACCAGTGAATAACAGAATTTGGCCCATTTTATGAACATTTTATAGTTCTAGCCAGTTTTTCGCGATTTGGTCTCATTCGCGCCGTACTGTTTTTTTTTTCGCGTTTTTCTCGAAACTACACTCGACGTTCCCAATAGTAATGTTCCCAATAGTCATTTGTTCCCAATAGTAAAAGAGTTTTGTTCTCAATAGTAAAGAGCGCAACTCGCAATAAGCACTTCATACCACTGCTCATGCGTTGCGTTCAGCATCTGATTGGTTGCTATTTGCGCACAGTTTAAAATACTAAAAATAGTATTTGATATATAATACGCATGCGCAATTGATGTGAAATTTGAGGAAACGAATTTTTTTTACTATTGGGAACGTCGAGTGTACTTTTTTCAAACTGGTGTACATGATATCTCAAGCTGTGCTCAACCGATTTTGATAAAATTTTAAACACATGTTCTTTATACTATTGTCTATCGTGTGACGTAGGATTTTTTTGGTTGGGTGCCCTGTTCATAAGTTATGAATTTTTTAAACTCAAAATTTCTATAATAATTAGAAATTTTTTTTTAAACAATTGTCATCTCTACAAAAAATTAAAAAAATTTTTTTCCCTACTTCACACGATAGCGATTACTTTTCTAAATAAGGAAAAAAATTTTTTTTTTTTTTCAAACAATGCCTGATCGAGAAACTAGGTACACCATCAACAAGGATTTTCAAAAAAGGGTCCTACTCATTGGCTCATATCTCCGCCATTTTAAAATTTTTTTAATTTGTCATTGATTCAAATTATACATAAAAGTAATATGTATATATGTATAATAAAAATTATTTTAAATAATTTATGATTGCGTCAAAAAAAAATGCTTATTTTTATACCTATTTTCCCACGCGTCAGTGTGATGTAACCCCTTAAAGATTGGAGAGTCTCATAACTAATTATCACTACACTTTCTCTTTCTCAAGAAGTTTCCATGAACTTCGTTAACTAAAAACTAATCTCATCAGTTTTCAAGCTTATATCTTCTTTCTTAATCAATCTCAGCTTCAATTTTCTCAAAGCAAAGAATGATGAAATTATTTCAGATAAACTTTCAATATAAAAATTTCAATAATGTTTCAATAATGTTAAAAACGTTAAAGTGATTTAAAGACATTTAAAAGATTTTGGCTGATTTCCTAGAATTTTAACATATGACATGTGTTTGTATTTCGCGGGTATTATTAAATTTTGTACGAAAGATATGACGAAGAATGAGTGACCTATCACCTTTGCGGAAATAAATAGTAGAGATATTGAACTTGGTGAGAAGGCTTGCAAACAGCGATCGTTCTCTTTGCTTCTGATCGTTGGACTGAGACGACAGAAATATTGTCACGCCACGCTTTACTCTTCACAGACTTAGTTTGAAGGTAAATTTCTGGTTTTGTAGTGAATTTATAATCTGGGATGATTATTACTAATTGGGAAGGGAAATTGGGGAAATTGCCAGTTGGGAGCGAGAAATAATTACACACAATGATTAAGAACAAAACTATATTCTACTTCCTAGTACAAGCGTGGGCTCCAGAAGCCCTGAAGAACAATTAATATTTAGCACAACTAAAACTATTGCAGCCACTAAGGTCTTAAGAGATCAGAGAGAGTATGGGAACGTCGTAACAGTCAGCTGTCCAGAACACAAGAGCGCGGGGTAGCCGACCGACGACTCGCAGCACCGCTGCTCGCCGGCGTGCCCCCGCCCCTACGCCTGCACGTAGGCAACCAACGTAACAGCCATGTTACAAATTTAAATAATTTAAAAGGTGATAGGTTGTGCTAATGGTTGTGTGTGGTTTTTTCGTTTATTTTTTATAGCGTGGTGTGTTTATTTATGGGCTTTTTGACGTTTGGTGAGAGGAGAGGAGATTTTGGCGAGCTTAAACGCGGGACAATCTAATGTTCGTCCACCTGCGAGTTGAAAGAGACGGCTACAGCAAGACCTCGAGAATCGGTCAAACTGGACTTTAGAAATCCTGACTCGTCTACTGCAAAGACTCCAATCCTCGATTTTCTTGTGAGCCTTCGTCCTTTCGTAAGGTGTATAAATCTGCATCCTTTGTAAGTTGCCTCGCATTTTCTCTTCTATCTATTCCATCTTGATATCCTCATGATCCGCGTTCGTCGTTTAACGGTCATTACCTAGACCATGTTTTATTTTGTTAATTTAATTTCGACCTGAAGTCGTACGTCTTATCGTTTCTCCAGTGTTTATTTTATTTGTTCGCAATAATTTGAAGAATTCAGGAATTTCTATGTTCGTTTATTTCATTTTGTATTTAACGGAATTTTGTTTTTATTTATTTTGATTATTGGTCAAGCCTTTTAGCGACTGCCAATTAGCGATGACATATATTTCTATAGATTGGCCGCTTTCTATTGTCTTATGTTCTCATCGGCGATATGTATTAATTTCACTGTTTAATGATTTAAATTTTAAACCGTCAGATTATTGTTTATTAAACTCGTTTATTATATGCATTGTTTGAGACTATCTGTGTCCAGCGTAACGGTCTCTTGATCTTATCTCTTGTTTATTTTGATTTTCGGATTATCGGTTTCTGCTTTGCTTGTTTTGAACAATACATGTTATTATTCTTATCAGAACTCTCTCTCAACTTCTTATTCTGTCTACACCTGTCACAATTCAATCTTAATTTAATTAATTTCGTATTATTCGTGGTCTCCTTCATTGAATTTCTAGACCATTTCTTAAATTATAGTGCTATTTCAAGATTTTCAAAGGACACAATTTCAGAGAACGACAAGTTAAATTTAAAATAATTGTGACACTCAAAATAATTGGTCACAAACAGGATTAAAAATAATTGCAGTAAATTTATAAAATTTGAAAAACACTTCTATGGTTAAGAATTCTAAGGATTGCAAAATAATCTAAAGAATTCTAAGCAATGGGAACAAAATTAATACAATTGTATAGAATTTTAAAGATTTAAGAAGAATTCCAAACAATTTCAAAAAATACATAATAATTAAAGAATACAAAATAATTTTTAATAATTCAAAAAAATTCACAATCATTTAAAGGTTTCTATTAGTTTTATAAAATATTTCAAGTAGATTTTAAGAGATTTTATGTGAGTCAATGCAATTTTATAATAGATTTCAAGGAATTAAAAAAAAATTCAGAAAATAAAGAACTGTTTTAACCCTCCATTTACACACTGGGTCTTTTATGACACAACGCGCACTTTGACCGCGCACCATTCTAAGGCTAATTGACGAGCTGCAATGCTACTTATAGAATCTGAGCCTTTTACTACCTAGTTTTTTTAGGGGGAGGAATCGAACTTCCATTATTTCCCAAAGAAGAGATTTCAATTTGAAAAATCGTTTGTGCCTTAAAAGACCTGGTGTGTAAATTGATATGCGTCCTTCAGATACATAGTCAGGTGAACTTGGTAATCCTCTAAATACGCCTTTTAGATTTATCAGATTCCAAGCCTCATCTCGACGAACCTTGCTAATGGCCATCGTTCTTACTATCTATGTTAATTTACAAGTGGAAATCCCCAGGAGGAAGGACAGACCCATTTCCATTAGGCTGCATACTTTTTCTTTGCTATAGTTTATTTTAATCCCCAGGAAATAGCGCAGACCCATTTCTATTAGGATACATAATTTTCTATTGAATACAATTTATGATGATGGAAATACCCAGGAGGAGGGGCAGACCCATTAAGATATATACTTTTCATCAATATTAAATTTATTGTGGGAAATTCCATAGAGGAACTTTATTGTTTTCGGTCGTTTGTTTTGGGACTCGGACGCTCGGCCAGGTATTCTGAAGGCCGTGGGTAGTACAGCCGACTCTCCTCCTCCACACAAAAGAAAATGATCTCACCAACATTTTAGCGTCACTCTTATTATTGTAACAAACAATTTAAATTGTATAAATTAACAAAACACTTTTTGCCTTTTTATCAAAAGAAAAAAAAAAGTAATTATATGAGATGAGGGTAATCTGATCAATTATCCGCATTTTTATGAATTCGTTTACATTTTTTTTTTTTTGTTAAATGAAAAACGATAGTTTGTACTAGTGGGAAAGTTTTAATCTTGGGGCATTTTGAGGTTTTAATCATAAAGCGTTTTTCTTGTAACCCTAGAGTTTAATTAATTAATATAGAATATAATTTAGTTAGCGAAAATTTGATAACTTTAATTCTTTATATTATTTCCAATAATTTGTAATTCTTTTTTTATGTATAATTTAGTTTTTAGTATTATTTCTTTTAGGGACCTTTTTATATTTTTAGAATTTAACTCTAAGATAATATAGCTAAATTGTTAAATGTAGGGATAGGGAGCTGGATTGTTATTCTTTTCTCTGTTAGTAAATATTTAGTCTATTTTTTTTAGGAATCAGCATTATTCTTAATTAAAATTTAAATAAATATAAGAATTTAGAGTGTAGCTGATAAATAAAGGGAGCGTTGATGTAAGCATCTATTGGCATGGCATCTGACATCACGGGAGATTTCCCCCCCCCCCCCCCCCTCCAGAAATGGATATAAAAAAGGGCCAATTTTTCCCTCAGGAGCACTCGGTTCCCGAACTTAGGAGTAGGAACTCAGACGCACCAGCCAGCAAAGAATATCACATCACTTCTCTGACAGAGTATAGAGACTCTTACCTGGGCCTTTACTCGAGCATTCCAGTGTCGAAGATCTACACCAGCCAGGCAACGTTCCCTTAAAGAAATCAGTAGAGAAATTACAATAAATAAAGGAGGAAATTAATTTTAAAGGAAGAAGTTTTTCTTTTCTTAAACGATTTTCCCATCCACGCTCGAGGAAACATTTATTTTTTTGTGAACTGACCAAGTGCCGTGTAGTGAGTGAGTCCCTAGAGTTGTGCGTTTTCGACGTCAACCTCCATAAGGACCTTCAGGTTACCTTCTGGAGACACCTCTCGACGACACCTCGAGCTGTCGAAGTCAACCTCCGTTAGGAACCTCAGGTTTCCTCCTGGAGACACCTTTCGACAACCACCACACCCCTACCCAATACACTTAAGATTTTTCTTTCAGCCTACTTTCCAACTCGCGCATGGGTTGGAACTCCAAGTAGAGAGCAGCCCGTCGATGAGCCCGAGAAGCTGGACGACTCGTAAATCGCCGGAACGGACGAGGGAGTGATTTTACCCAGAAGAAACCCACGACAGGACAAAAGGACACAAGAAAGCTACAAAGGTAGCTCTCATAGAAGAAGATATCTTCCCCAGGAGGGCTTCCTTATTTCCAGAGGCCCCCTGCACCCCTACGGCTACTCGACCTCTACCTCCTCCGTCGAACGAAAATCCTCGTTTCTTACTGGGCCTACGTCGACATACTAACGCTCGCTACTCGAGAGCCAGGCGTACCCTGTTCCAGGATAAAGGCGAAGAAATAATCCTCCCTAAGAGTGTGGACAAGCCACCACCACCCCAGAAAACGAAAGACGAGAGGGACTGGATGGTCCGTAAATTCCTTCACGGAATTCCAACTCCACCTCCTGACTCTCCTTGTTGCTCCAATCCGGATTTCAGTTACCAGGAATAAGGAATAGGAATTGATTCTCTTTAGAATTACTCCGAGAAATTCACGAGTTTTCCCTGAAGTCAACGGTAAACTATCCGCCAAAAGAGTTATCTCCACCTTTGCACTACCTCCCGCTCTCGCCTACCTACCCAAGGAGCGTGGAGCGTATCAAAATGGAGGGTTAAAATTGTTATACTACGAAGGAATAATAAGGAGACCAAACTGCCAGTGGAAACCCTTTCGAAACTGGGAAATAAAAACATGACCGTAAGTCTTTGGAAGAAATTTAAATGAGTGTGCATATGCGCAGTTGTCCTCTTTCTATTGAGATGTCTAACATTACGTCACATTCAATCGATAATGTCGAAATCTGTAGTTCAATATCAACTGGAGAACTAGAGAACATTATTTGAATAGGAGTTTGAATGAAATTAATTTTTTCAAATTAAAATAGGTGAAAAATTGTGATATCGACTTGCTTTTTAGATAGAAAAGCAATTTCTGTATTTATTGTAGGCAATTTGAAAAGCGTGAGATTTTTGGCAATCCATCAGGAAAAATTATAATGTACCGAAATTGAGGTTGGATTGCATTGTTTTGTTGTTGTGACGAATGTGACAACGTGTAAATCAACCTCAATTTCGGTACATTATAATTTTTTTCTGATTAATTTCCAAGTTACACTCTTTTCAAAATGCCGAAAATAAATACAGAAATGGCTTTTCTGTCTGAAAAGCAAAGCGATATCACAATTTTTCACTTACTTTAATCGATAAAAATTAATTTCAGTCAAACTTCTATGTAAACAATGTTCTGAACTCCCCCAGATGATTTTTTTCTACAGATTTCGACGTTATCGATCGACTGTGATGTAATGTTAGACATCTCAATTCATGGAAAAGTGTGCGAGTGAGAAAGTTTGTAAAATTGACGTAAGATAGAGAGGTTATGTTTGTTTGTTGATGGTCAATTTTAAAAAATTCCTCACTCGCACATTTTCCCATGAATAAGATGAGGACAACTGCGCACATGCGTACTCATTTAAAGTTCTTCCAGACTTACGGTCATGTTTTTATTTTCAGGTAGCGAGACGGAGTTCGGTCTCCTCATTATTCCTTCGTATGGTATACACACGCAGTATAACCTAGCGTTGCCTACAAAATCAAAAAGCTGTCTATTGTTTAATAATAATTAATTTAAAATTAAGACTGGTCGATAAGCACTTTTTTTTAGTTTTAGCGAAGAAAAGTAATGAAAGAACTTCAGAGTTGAACGAACTTCCAGTGAGACATTTGTTTCTTACTATTAATGGAAGATTTTTGCAAATTTTTAGATCGATTCAGTAAAAATTGACGGAAATATCTATTATGTAAGAAAGGGCGCATCACATCTATAGACATAGGAAAGAAGGGACTAGGCATGTCATTGCGGGGATGAGTCAATGCGGGGGGAAGTCCGCCATTTTTGGTGCCCAAAGCGCCAACATGTTTGTATTTTCTTCATGGACATTCAACCGTTCCCTCTACGATTCAACCAATAGAACATTCGCCAGTTGGACACCATGAGATGGCGGCTCTTCCCACTCATAGAATTTTCCCCTCTCCCGGGGATTCAACCCCCCTCGCCCGTGTGAAGGGTACATGCCTAGTCCCTTCTTTCCTATGTCCATGATCTTTTATAGACGAGTATTGGCGAGAGTACGGGCGAACGTTGAGACCATAGAATTACAAGAACAGAGGTGAAAAGGCATGCACTGAAAGTGTCTCCCTAATAGAAAGAGAAAGGAGACGAAAGGAACCCTACCTGTCACTCTCTACTGACGCATGCGCAATCATGCATTTGTTTGTGATGGCATCTGCAGATTTATTGATGCTCTCAAGAATTAAATATGAAGAGTTCCAGCGCGTGTAGCAAGATTGGATTAATTTTGTCTCAGGTTGATTCCTTTGGCATAACTCTGACATTAGATTTATGTTTTGTAGTCGACTACGATGAAAAAAATCCACTATTCTTTTGCACTTCTTGAGTATAGTATAAACTGACACTTCATCTTCTAAATTCTCAAGCATATTATTTTCGAATATCACGAGTATGTCTTCCACCGTAATAGTCTTTGCGGCAATATCTTGCTTGCTTCGCGTTTGAACAATCGCCTTATTTACAACGAGCTGAAGCGAGTGTGCAGCAGACCGACTTGGTCCCACCAAATACACAGCATAACCTTCGCAGCGTGAATATTCGGCCGAGGCGACGACGTAGAAACATGACCGGGCATTCCCCAAGATTTTTTTCTCTTTGGGTTGCTGTAATGAATCCATTTTTCATCACCCGTCACGATGCGATGAAGAAAACCCTTCTTTTTTTGCCGCTGAAACAGTTGTTCACAGGCGAAGAAACGATGCTCAACGTCTCTTGGCTTCAAATCATAAGGAACCCAAGTTCCTTGCTTTTGAATCATTCCCAACGCATGCAATCGCTTGGAAATGGCTTGACGGGTAACTCCTAATGCTGAACTAAGCTCTTCTTGAGATTGGCATGGATCCTCATCAAGCAATGCCTCCAGTTCAGCGTTTTCGAAGGTTTTTGGCCTTCCTTCACGCGGACGGTCGTCAATATCGAAATCACCATCTTTGAAGCGACGGAACCAATCACGACACGTTGTTTCGCTTAGAGCAGCATCTATGTAAACTTTTTGTAACTCTCGATGCGCTTCAGCCGCCGTTTTCTTTGAATGAAAGAAGAAAATTAACACTTCCCGCAAATGACGATTATTTGGCACAAAATCAGACATTTTCACATAACCAAAAGTGTATAACGCAAAATTAAAATCACTAATGTGTCAAAGCGGTTTTTTTTACCATATGTCTAAGCTTGGTTCATGACGCTTTAGATATGTAAAAATCTACCAGCACTTACTGCTGTAGCTATCTGTTGACAAACAGCGAGAACTTAGTTGCGCACTGAATAGGTTGTTATATCTTTTTACTGTAAATACATCATACTCTTATTTGCTTACCTGACATTCTCTGCAAGTAGCAAGCATATTGCTTGCTAGCAATATCTGTCACTGCACCAACAATAGATAAACCTGGAAATTTTTTTAGAATATTTTCCAACAATTACTTAAGGTTTGATGCTGTTGACTGTGCAGGGATAGGAGTTACTGCTAATGTTGCACATTGCAAGGCACTATTTAGTATAAAATGCGCTGTTATTGTCAAATAGTTTTGGTTTGCGCAGCTGGACCAACCGTCGAAAGTTATTGTGATGTACCTGTAAAAATAAATTTGTTAATAAACGGAATATTTTTTTATGTGCTGATAAAGGAAAGAGAGTTAACCTACATGACAGTTTTCAAGATCTTAGATAAATTTTCGACTGTCTTTTCGTATGATTCCGCTATTAACACATCACGAATATGTCGTCAACTTGGTAAAACATATCTTGGATGAAGTTCTCGAACGAAGTCAGTAAATCCAATGTCATCAACAACGCATAATGGTTGTAAATCACGAATGATAAACTTTGTTAGTGCTCGATTCAAATTTTGTTTACGTGCTGAACTAAAACTGTATGCTTCACAGTTTCGCTTAGCGAATTTTTGTACAGACATCTGTCCAAGTTTGCGTTTTCCATTTCGACTTCGTTTTTTCTCCACTGTAAAAAACGAAATTTCGTGAAATTACTTAGACAGAAGAAAAATATCAAAAGAGATATAAAAATATTTACCTTTCTTCAGAGCTACTACTGCTGGCAGTGCTGGCGGCAATAGTGCCTGAATCAACGGCACGCAAGTACGGTCCATGATGTTCTTCCAAATGATGCATAAAGTTGCTAGTATTACCAGTACAGGATATTTGGACCCCACATTTTGAAATTTGACATTCTACATGTTTACCATTTGAAGATTTTTTGAAATAATTCCAAACTATTGAACGCTTTGTACGACGCTTCGCAACACTGGGAAGCTCAAAACGGGGAACACTAAAAATCGTAAGTTGTACGATTAAACATAACCTCAACTCGTCAATACAAATTACATACACGACAAACAAATTTCTCTGTTAACTACCCACTGTATTTTTGTAATTAATTAATTATATATACCTATAGTTGCAAAATGACTTCAGCAATGAATTTTCTAAGGGCTTTGTAAAATAAATTTAGCAGGTTATGTTTGGATTTTGAAAACACACCATTATTTAACCTTCTCTCATAGTTGATTAAATTTCAGTTCTTCTTTATTAATGAGTAAATATAATTTTTTAATATATTTACTCTAAGTTTTGATTCTTGGACCCTAGAAAATCAACATGGTAGCAGATCATGGTTGCTTTAAGAGCTTACACCACCCTGACGCGTGGGAAAATAGGTATAAAAATAAGAATTTTTTTTACGCAATCATAAATTATTTAAAATAATTGTTATTATACATATATACATATTACTTTTATGTATAATTTGAATCAATGACAAATTTAAAAAATTTTTAAATGGCGGAGATATCAACCAATGAGTAGGATCCTTTTTTGAAAATCCTTGCTGATGGTGAACCTAGTTTCTCGATCAGGCATTGTTTGAAAAAAAAAAAATTTTTTTTCCTTATTTAGAAAAGTAATCGCTATCGTGTGAAGTAGGGAAAAAAATTTTTTTAATTTTTTGTAGAGATGACAATTGTTTAAAAAAAAATTTCTAATTATTATAGAAATTTTGAGTTTAAAAAATTCATAACTTATGAACAGGGCACCCAACCAAAAAAATCCTACGTCACACAATAGACAATAGTATAAAGAACATGTGTGTAAAATTTTAACAAAATCGGTTGAGATCTTGAGATATCATGTACACCAGTTTGAAAAAAGTAGTTTCGAGAAAAACGCGAAAGAAAAAACAGTACGGCGCGTCGAATGAGACCAAATTATGAAAAGCTGGCTAGAACTATAAAATGTTCATAAAATGGGCCAAATTCTGTCATTCACTGGTTTTTGAGGTCGCTGATTACGAATCTGGTGTCAAAAATTTCAAAAACATAATGGCGGATCCAAATCGCGGACGAGTATGCTAAATAAATTTTGGATTATTTTGAAAATTGTTATAAAGGGGTTTTTGAAGTCGCTGATTACGAATCCGAAGTCAAAATTAAAAAAAAATGGCGGATCCAATATGGTGGACGAATTGCTTATAAAATTGTTTATAAAATTTGTTTATAAAATAAATTGTTTATTGCCTTTCATAAATTTAGTTAAAAGACGGTTTTTATCTATAAATTATTCATATTTAGTGCGAATAAATCGATGAATCACTGTTAATCTCCTTGAATCCATTTTCACTCACTTATTTATTTATCAAAAATTCAATAAATTTTTAATCAATTGCTAACTTTCCCGGATAGGTGCTTTATTTCTTCTAGGTATTTGGGATTGAATCCAAGTATTTTTCGAAACCCGGTACTCTTCAAAAGAAAAAATTTTTTTTTTTCATTTTTGATATTAAATAAAAAATTATATATAATAGATTTTTTCTTTAAATCTGGATCAAAATTTTTGGGTGGAATTTTATTAGCTTTCGTTCAAAAAAAAACGTTCAAATCGGTTCTGAAATGACTTCACAATATAAATTTGCCCGCGAAACCGTTTATGGCCGCACTGTGGGTCCGAGCGGAACCTGAGTTTCAGTGACGCGTTCACTTCTAATTGCTGTAACTTCGGAAATAGTTTGAATTTTGATATGATTGAACGCGGAAAATATTCTTAAGAGTATAAACAATTTATCTAAAAAAAATCGATTTTTTGAAAATCTCATGGTGGTGTAACCCCTTAAAAAGAATAAAATTGAGATTAGCTGAATGCGTGGTTGCTGGTTAAGTGTATCGCAGTTTTCCACATGTCTCTTTGGTTTGAATACGAAAAGGAAAAATAATGTGAAAATATGAAGAACAGAGTAGCTAAGTGAAATAAAATAAAAAGGTGCAGTAAAAATAATTACTTTTGAAGCCGATGTGAGCGGATTAAAAAAAAACACATGCTTGAATATGAAAAGATTATGAGACCGCATGTTGAAGATTATACACGTCTGTAATGAGAGTTCAAGAACAATATTAAAGTTTAAAGCACAGGTCAATTAAATGCCTACGATCGATAAGTGGCTAAATAAAGAAAAAGAAGAAGATAGCGATTCAAGTGAAGAAATAAATAAAGAGATAAAGCACACAAGAAAAGTCTTTCTGGAAACATTAAAAAAGGTATTGATTTTACGTAGAGAAATTACTGAAAGTATAAACGAGAAAAAAAAGGCTAAATACTCAAAAATTGATGATATTTCAATCCCAGTGTTTGATGGTGCAAATTTCAGCAGTTGGAAATTTAGGTTAATGAATATTTTGGAGTATAAAGAATGTAACCAACCGGCTCAAAGAGAAAAAAATGATACTGAAGAAACAGAAGCTTGGAAAAAGCTAGATTTAAAAGCAAAAACGATTTTGATTAGTGCAATTTCTGATAAGCAGCTTGAGTATATAAATGAGTGTAAAACGACACTAGAAATGATAGAAAGGTTAGAAAAAATGTACTCGAATAAGTCAACGACATTACAAATATTAAATAGAAACAAACTAGAAGAGATTAAATTAAAGGATTACAGTTTAGTCGAAGAATTTTTCATTGATTTTGAGAGAGCATGTAATGAATTGAAAAATGTGGAAGCAAGCATAACAGAAGAAGGAAAGATGAGATACATGATTAAAGCACTACCAACAGAGTACTGCTATATTGGAGACTTCATTGATTTAGTACCGGAAGAAGAGAGAACAATAGATTTAGTAAAATCAAAAATTCAAGAAAAAAATATGAAGAAAGGTGGAAGTAAAACAAACGCAAGTACGTTCAACGTGAAAGCGAAAGGAAAATGTCACAAATGCGGAAAGTTTGGACACTATATCAAGGTTTGCTGATATTTAACGCAGAGCCAAGGACGAGGAGAGCAGTCAACTCCAAGGGGCCAAAGAGGATCATCGAGAAGTTACGGTAGAGGCTCACACAGAGGTTATGGTCGTGGTCGAGGATCAAGCCATCAACGGGCAGCGAGAGACGATCAGCACGACACATCACACGAGGTATGGGCAGCGCAGATAATGAAAGTGAATGTGAATAATTTAAGTGGATATAAAGGTGAAAATCCAAATATGATTCAGTAGTTATTGGATAGCGGATGTACACTAGGGTGGCCCAAAAACACTTTTTTTCTACAGAGTCTCGATCCTCCCAATTCGTTTCTAAATCCGAAAAAAGAAATGTCATATTTTTTTTTTTTTAATTTTGATTCTAACACGTGCCTATTTTCACTTGAAGTTTCCCATGTAAATTGCAAGGGGGAAAAATCACTTTTTGGAATTTTTGCAATAATTTTTCAGGGTTTAGGAAAATGTTATGGGAAAGTATAGAGGCTTATTGTGAACTATCCAATAAAGAATTTCATGTACAACACATATAGGTTTGCCACCCCTTACACACATCCACCGTGCCTTGAAAACTACCCTTAAAACGAAAACTGTCAATTATTCATAAAATTGAGTCAGTATCATTACTACACAAAATTTTTTATCCAAAATCTTACTTTTTACAAAAAATATACATGGTATTTTCTTATTGATATTCGAGAAA
>CAJFCO010018192.1:70779-94986 GCA_904066015.1 Synergus gifuensis
TATGATATGCGCTATAGCCATTTATCTGCTGAATCTAAAACCGTTTCATTTTTTTGTTTCAGACCATCCATCCCAAAGAAAACATCAACAGCGTACACCCTCCTTTTTTTTTTATCTTCTTCCAACCATAATTTTTATTTACCAATATTTACTAAAATGAATTAAAAAAAAAATTTTCATGTATTTCTAAAATGCATTTTTTGTATGTAACATCTTATGTACCAATATCTTTAATTTAAAATTAATGAAAAAAATTCTTGAAAATAGCCTTATTTTTGCGCATCTAAAGTGGGTAGACCCCTTAAACAGGCGCGCAACAAGAGTCTCAAAATAGTGGGTGTCGGGAGCCACCCTACACATTAAAACTAAATAAAAAAATTAAAAAAAAAAGGATTTTAAACCCTAAAAAAGTGCCTTAGTGTGGAATTTTATTATCAATCTAATAAGTTGGAGACCCTGTGATGTTGCAAATTTGCCACTCACAAATTAAATGATTTTTATATTTAATATTAAAAAAATTGAAACTATTGTGCTCTCATGAAGAGTGAAATTCGAAACTTCTCTTTGTTTTATTTTATTCTTTTATTTTATTATATTATTTAATTTTTATTTATTTTATTATTTTTTTTATTATAATTTTCTTAAGTTAAGACTGTCACCATTTTATAAAATTTTCAGGATTGATTTACTTATGTTTTGATTTATTTTATTTTTTTTTTTTTTAAATTTCTTAATCTCGCGGTCCTGAGGGAAAGCCACCAAAGGCTCAGCCAACTACACTGTAAATTGATTTGGTTCATCAGCATTACATCCTCAGATCTTCAACACCATTGGTTTCTTCAAGGATCATCTTATCTCGTTTATCTCTTATCTTAATCACCATCCCTCTTAACGTCCAAGACAGAGCTGTCAATTCTGCCAATAATGGACAGATGGATTGGTTTTGGTCTTCCAAGATCTAGGTGCATCCCTGACAAGGAATGACCGTGGTTATTTTACCATAAAATCCTATGGTTAAGGATAGATAATTCAACCTGCAATTTGTCTTTATCTTATCTATATGTGTCTGTGAACAGACGTATTTGGTTTCTAATGCCGTTTATTTATCTGCTTATTTGTTTATCTGGAGCATCGAAGAATCTATCTTCCATTATAGTCTCCACTTGATCCTCAAACTACAGTCGGCCCTGAAAGACATGAATGATATTCGCATCTCACTCTATCTCACGCAAAGGAGTTTAGAGTCTATCTTCTTCAAAGGCGACTGATAAGGGATAATGAAGAAGAAGAAGAAAGGACATCAGACGGACCAATGGCAAGCGACCCTTATCGGCTATCCTTCTCTCGACCGTAGCGATTACGGAAATTAGTCTTACGCGCATCGACCCTTTCCACTAATTTAAAATTTCTCCAGGCTAACGAGCTAGCGTGAGAATTTATATCGGTCTCTTTACTTTGTGAACTTCGAGTGACAGCATACGTAGCTTGAGTTATTCTAAAATTTAATTTTGTTCTCTTCGTAGCCTTTCGTCCAAGGTAGGAATTGATTTTCTTTATTTATTTCTTTATTTATTTCTTTATTTATTTATTTTCTTTATTTATACCTTCTTGATTTATTTATTTAATAAATAAATTAAAGAAAAAGTGAGCGTCACAACCCACGCATATTGGAAGTAGGTATACTCGAATCACTGTCTGGGTGTCCTGACACCCAGAACCCCGTGCTTGTTGCGCCCCTGGAATCTAAATTTTTCTACATGAGTGTTTTTCAAATTCCATCACCCTTAAATTGTTGATATTTACAATCTCGTGACCTTGAACGGTTCCTTTTTCATAAAAAAATGTGCGATTATTTTATATAATTTTTTGTTCAAAATTTTCATCACCTCAAAAATCTATTTTTTTTTTGCAAAATGGTTCTTGCATTGAAAAAAATTTTTTTTTTAAACAAACCGTTCAAGGTTACCGAATGACATTCTTGTTCAATAATTTGATTTTTCTTATTTCAGTTGAGCGGTTCGCCTTCAATCACGTTAACCGCAAGCCTCTTAAAAAAAAGGCTTTTCGGTGGAGGGGTCATAAGTCCTACAATTATTAATATTTTTTTATTGTTAAACTTCTAATTTCGTTCTCCGAGATTAGTTTCAACAAACTGTCTTTGGTTTTTTTCAATACAATTTTCATGACGTCCTTAAAAAAATTCACGAGCATATCTCAATTTTTCCCATCAACGTTGTATATAACCCCTTAACCAAATGACTCATAACGTTTGATAAAAGGGTATTTGCGTTCGTTAATTTACGATGTTACGTAATAATATTTTAACGATTTTGACCTTATTATTTTATAGGTATTATTCTTTATACCAGCTACGTGCCAATAAATTTAATAAAAAGTGATATGGAGTTGTTAACACGAAGGTAATAAACATTAAATGAAGATCATAATGTGAACTGTATTAACATTTCATTATTTTTAAGGAAAAAGAATGCTTTGGTTAATTTTATGTTTAACGTTTATTATTCTTTAATTTATTTTCTGATCTCTTTTTAATAAATTTTTTACTTTTCTTTAATTGAAGAATTATGCTCAAATTATTAAAAGTTGCACATCACTTTCAACAGTGATGTGTAACGAGAGGTTCACGAACTTCTCCTTTCTTCCAGTTCTTTTGCCTTCTCTGAGCGCTTCACTGAGAATTTTCCTCTTCACGTTTCGTCACTGGCGAATAGAGCGAGGTTCGAACCTCGTCCGGTACCGCTCGGCTTTATCCGTGCGGCAGCGGAGGAGATTTAAGTCATAAAAGGTGGTAAGAGAGAAAATTGACGAGTTGACCGATTTTGACTCATTTACTCACACATTGGACAGCACTGGTTTACAACAAGCGTCGAAGAGGCCTAAAAAGTAGGTATTAACCCTTAAAGTGCATTCTGGGTCTGTGAGACCCGAGATTTTTTCAATATGGTTTCACTTGAAGTACGACGCGACGCGACGTACCTACGTCGTTACCTACATTCAGAATTTTCTTTTTCACATGAAAAATTTTTTTTCATGCTTCTAATTTACAGTACATTGACCACGATGAAGGTGTCACGTCCAGAGTATTGTCCTGAGTATATAAGAGTATTGACACAATGGACACTACCCAGCTGAAGGCTGGGTAGTGTCGGATTCTTACCGACTAAAACCCCTCCTTCTTTCTGCCTGTCCAAGTCTCCTGAACCGCTTTAACATTACTTCGGAGACTAGGGTGTCCATCTTCTTCGAGCTGACCTACTCACCCATCCCCGGTAACCGGTGTTAGGTGTTCGATCAGTCGTTTTCCGCTCCGTTTCAAGCTTTCTGATTCACTTCGAGGACAGACGCCATGATGTTGGGTTTTGGCAACTTGACACCCTGTACCCCTCCTGATTGCACCGCCAGCAGCTTTTGCTCTGATCTTCTCCTTTGCATTCTCGAGCTATGTGGCAGTTACTCTCTATGTGTACACTAGGGTGACCCAAAAACACTTTTTTTTTTCTACAGATTCTCGATCCCCCCAATTCGTTTCTAAATCCGAAAAAAGAAATGCCATATTTTTTTTTTTTTTGAATTTTGATTTTAACACGTGCCTATTTTCACTTGAAGTTTCCCATCTAAATTGCATGGGGAAAAATCACTTTTTGCAGTTTTTGCAATAATTTTTCAGGGTTTAGGAAAATGCTATGGGAAAGTATAGAGTCTTATTGTGGACTATCCAAAAAAGAATTTCATGTACAACACATATAGGTTTTCCACCCCTAACACACCCTCACCGTGCCTTGAAAACTACCCTTAAAACGAAAACTGTCAATTATTCATAAAATTGACCTTCTGAGTGCTTTATTCTCTTTTTTTTTTTTTAATTGTTTCTATCAATCTAGTGAAATATTTATCAATAATATTTAATTAACTTTTAATTATTTAAACAAATTCCATTTGTTTAAATAGTTATTTTTTCGAAAATTCATTTTTTAAAATAAAAATTGATCAGTATTGGTTGAATGGAATATTGATTAACTATTTTTTAATTATTTAAACAAATTCAATTTCTTTAAATAATTTTTTTTGGAAATTTTTTTTTTTATTAAAGATTATTACTATTTATTTAGTTGAATATTTATTAACATTGGTTAATTAAATTAGAATTGTTTAAACAAATTCCATTTGTTTAAAAAAATTTTATTTCCAAATTTCTTATCCAGGTATTAAATCAGGTTTTATATAATTTGAGTGTCGGCCTGTTATTCTATTAATTTTATTTTTGCATTTTTTAAACATTAATAATAGCATTTATTTCTGAGATTTCATCAAATTACAAAAAAGTTCGTTCTTTGCTTTTATAATCTACATTTACTTCTTAATCTATTACTGTGTGTCGCGAGATAATGACTTTTTCTTGCTATCTGGAAACTTTTTCCTATATTCTTTAACGAAATATAATAAAAATTGTTTCTGATTTTCATCTCTCGTTAAAATATCGTTGAAATCAGACATCAATTTGACTGCTCTTTCTGCAATGTCGTTGACCACTTTCAGTTGAGTAACAACTGCTTTACCTTATATGCTTCATTTTGCATCCAGTGTGAAGCATCTTCTTGAAGAAATGATTTATCTATCTTGAATGTTGAGAAGAATTTATTTGAATCTTCTGAAATGAAGTATTCAATTTCTTTATCCAGCAGTTCCTTACACTTTTTTACTTAAATTCTTTTATAATTTAAAATGCTTTTCTTTGACTTTTGTGATAAAGCCTGCACAAATTTTCGAATTTTAGGAAAAAGAGATTTTTTAAACAAATGGAATTTGTTTAAACAATTAAAAAGTAATCAACCAATGTTTATAAATATTATACTAAATAAATAGTAATAATCCTTAATAAAAAAAAGAATTTTCGAAAAAAAAATTATTTAAACAAATTCAATTTGTTTAAACAATTTAAAAATAGTTAATTAATATTCCATTAGACAAATACCGATCAATTTTTATTTTAAAAAATGAATTTTAGAAAAAATAACTGCTTAAACAAATGGAATTTGTTTAAGTAATTAAAAATTAACTAACTAATATTGATAAATATTCCACTAGATTCATAGAAATAATTTTTATTTAAAAAAAAAACGAGAATAAAGCACTCAGAAGGTCGATTTTATGAATAATTGACAATTTTCGTTTCAAGGGTAGTTTTCAAGGCACGGTGGGGGTGTGTTAGCGGTGTCAAATCCATATGTGTGGTACATGAAATTTTTCATTGGATAGTCCTCAATAAGCCCCTATACTTTCCCATAACATTTTCCTAAGCCCTGAAAAATTATTCCAAAAACTCTAAAAAGTGATTTTTCCCCATGCAATTTACATGGGAAACTTCAAGTGAAAATAGAAACGTGTTAAAATCAAAATTAAAAAAAAAAAAATGTGACATTTCTTTTTTCGAATTTAGAAACGAATTGGGAGGATCGAGACTCTGTAGCATCAAAAAAATTTTTGCCATGCATTTTTGGGCCACCCTAGTGTACACTGTACACGTTACGATCGGATGGGATATGTATGTACTTTAAGGGTTAATTCAACAATAATTTGAAATATTTACTTTATTTAGAGTATTTTAGAAAGGTGCCACTGAAATGAAAATGTGTATACTGTATGTCAAATAATATTAAGTCGGAAAGTTTTTGTGAGTGCTGTAGGATATTATATTTATAAGAATATGCACTTTGAATCGATCAAATTCATTATAAAGCCAATCACTTGAATATGATACAAAGATACATTATAAATTACGGACAATGTTTTTGAAAGTTCATAACGTATTTTTTGAGACTCTGCGTACGTTAATTTCTTTTTACGCTTTAATTTCTTAATTATACAAACTGGGTAAGAAATTCAATGTAATTAAATTGGTTAATTTATCAGATCATAAGTTTATGAAGACATTCAAGTTATAACAAATATACAAATTGGATTTAAATCATTAAAGAGTTTCGCTATCATAACCCAGGGCTTACTTAAAGTAGTGTTGCACTTAAACTCGAAAGTTTTACCCATGCTAACACGTCATAAAACATTCCAACTTTCTCTCTTGAGACTTCCAAGATTTGTAGCTCAAAATAAGGACGAAGCTGTTTGTCGATTCTTTACTTGATAATAAATTAAATGTAAATAGAAACAAATAAGAAACTAAACCAGAGAAATGCACTTTGAAGCACTTTGAAGCATTTTTTAAATGTTATAACATTTTTAGTCGTTAAAATCACTGGAGAAAATTTCAGATAGAACAAATTATATTCTTTTGAATTAATTTAATTTCGGAATTTGTATCCGAACCAAGGATTCCGATTGAATCCCAACTAAGGATTCCTCTTCAGTGAAAATCCGATCTAATCTGAAGGATGCCAGTTCGACTAAATCCATCATAATCGATGGCCAAATCAAGATTTATATCCGTCTTAATTCGACCTAATCCGATTTTAAAACTAGGATTCTTATCCAAATTCATTGGACCTAATCCGCTTTTGAAGCAAGAATGCCAATCCTACTTAGTGCAACCCAATTTGATTTTGAAACAAGAACCCCTATTCTATTTAATCCCACCTCATCCGATATTGAAACAAAGATTCTTGTTCGATATAATCAGATCTAAATTGAAGTTGAAGCAAGAATGACAATCTTACTGAATGTCAACCTAATTCGACTGTAAAACAAGGATGCCAATCCGGCAGAATCTGATCAAATTCGAGGTGAAACCCAAGATTTCCATCCGATTGTTTTCTCATTCATCATTTGTCTGCTTGAACAGACACAATGCAGTTATTTCCTTTGTTTCGTTTTTACATTCTCATCAGAGAATGTATTAGATATGTGTAAAATTTTACCCCTCATTTTTTGTTAAGTGCCGACGTTTTGACACCCTTTGAACCCAAAAAACATGTTTTTACGAATGTGTGTGTGTCTGTAGATTTTTAGTTTGCGAGCGCGATAACTTTCGAATGAATCGACCGATTAGATTAGCCTTTGGCATACTCTTTTAGTGTCCTAAAATGAAGGTGAAGTTGGTTAGCCAGACATTTTGAACAATAATTTAAAAAAGTAGAACATTTCAAAAAATTTTTGAGACCACTTTCTTTAATTTACGATTTCTATGGATGGATATCCATAATACTCAGAAAGTTGAATAATTTTTCCTTATGATTTTTTTCGATAAAGAAAAAATTACCAGACTCATAACATTTTGAAAATACAAAAAAAATGAAAGAAAATGAAAATTTGAAGCCAAAAAACGCACGATTTGGAAAATAGTCAAGAGATGAAAAATGTTGCTTTTTGAATTAGAACTTTTGAACTTATTAGATTGGCATGAAACTTTTTGAATTTCCTTGAAAAATCGAAAATTAAAATTTTGAGCCAAATAACGCGAATGAAATAACATAAGAAACATAATTATTGGTCTTAAAAAGTTCTACAAATTCTTCCTTGACCATTTTTGATAGAGTAAGTAGTTTTCGTTTTAATCATGAAAAATATTGTTCAAAAATAAAAATAAAATTTTTCAGACCAAAAACGTGAGATATGAAAAAATGTTACAATAATAATAAGAAGTCTTAAATCTCGACGACCACATACTCCAGAGCGCAAACCGTTACGAACAAATCCCGTGTCATAGGTGCGCTCAAACTTGTTAATTATTTATTTTCATTTATTACATGATGAACAGAGCCAAGTGCGAAGGGCGACATTTATATGAAGTTTAAATCAAATATCGAGCGCGAAGCGCTCATATTGTGTGTCATAATGAGACTAACAAGGGGGGTTAAGTTGGTGTCCGAAGCCGATTTTTTTGTAACTTTTCAAGTAAAAAGAGGATTCCAGACTATAAAAAAAAAATAACTTTTTGAGCAATCATTCATATTTAGGGGTGGAAATCACCCCTTCTATATTTTTGACTCTATTGCTGTTTTAATAGGTATCATTGTATTTTATTTCTTGTCTTTACGAAAAATTGTTCTAATTGATTCTGTATTACAATATAAGCGTGAGTTGTAAAACAATTTACCCTCTAGAATATCATAGTTCAGAAAATCTAGTCCTAGAATGCTTTGCCATGCGACATATATAGTTTAAAATTTTGGACTTTATAGCTACAAATATCTTGTTTTGATATTAAATTCAATTAAGAATCATCAGTCTTATTCAAAATAACCCCTAAATTATGTGTCATCCATCCTTTTAAGTAATGAACATTTGTAAATTTAACAGAAGAAATCTGTAAATTTTACAGATTTCAATCTGTTCGCGCTTGAAGGTGACCCGACTGTAAACAACTAGCTCTCTATTAAGGGCATGCTCTGCCCGTGATTTGTGAAAATTTTATTTTCGAAGTCACCACGGCCAAACGAAATGATATATCGCTTTCAAATTTTGGAATATGAGAAATGAGACACTAAATTGTGTTCTAAAATTTAATTTGAGTAGTAATTTTGAAAAAAATCCGATCCCTACCTTACCGACTTAGCTTTTTTTCAAAATTACTAAAATTAAATTTTAGAACGCAATTTAGTGTCTCATTTCCCATATCCCAAAGTTTGAAAGCGATATATCATTTCGTTTGGCCGTGGTGACTTCGAAAAAAAATTTTCACAAACCACGGGCAGAGCATGCCATTAAAAAGTATCCAACGGTCCACTCTGAAATTTTTATAAGATATTTTAAGATGTCCATTTTCCGTAAATGCCATTTATTTAAAACAATCTTTATAACATCAATTGAACTGACATGGACCTATTAAGGATGTCTTTAGGACATCTTCACGATGACAATGTCTTTTTGCCAACTGGGAATCGTTGACCTTACCTGAAAATTTAATTGTTTCATTAGAGAAAGTTTATGAACTGGAAGATTTTTAAAAATCCTTAATTTTTTCTACGTCTATATACAGGGCGAGTTTTTTAACTTGAGACATCGAAATATCATAAAATACGCATCCTACGTGAAAAATGTTCCTAATAAAAATTTTATTTTAGAGGGGGAAAATCAACTGCAAAAATTTGCCCCACCCCGCCCCCCAGGAGGCTGGGGCGGGGGTAACTATGTAATTTTAAATGACAAACCTAATTTTTTATAACGGATTCATATTCTCCGTCAAAAAATGCGTAAGTTTTATTTGAAACATTTTTTTCGATTCGCGATAGACGGCGCCGCAATTTCGAAAAATGTAATTGTTGATAATTACATTTTTCGCAATTGCAGCGTCATCTATCGCGAATTGAAAAAAATGTTTGACATAAAATTTACGTATTTTTTGACGGAGAATCTGAATCCGTTGTAAAAAATTTAGGTTGCCATTTAAAATTACAAATTTACTCCCGCCCCAGTGTTTTTTTTATCTTGAGACATCAAAATATCTCAAAAAATACGCATCCTACTAGAAAAATTTCAGGAATAAAAGTTTTTATTTTCGAGAGGGAAAATGAACTCTGCAAAAATTTGACCCACCCCGCCCGCCCAGGAGGCTGGGGGGAGTGGTGGGGCAATTTTTTGCAGAGTTGATTTTCCGCTCGAAAATAAAAAGTTTTTATCAGGGACATTTTTCACGTAGGATGCGTATTTTTTGAGATATTTCGATGTTTCAAGATAAAAAACTCACCCTATATATCGGAGCGTGAAGCGACCGATGAGAATGTGATTTTTTTAAATCCATTTTTAATGGTTAAATAAGGGTTAAAGGGATGATATGCGAAATGGTATGTGTATGTGTGTACAATTTTCGATGGAAATATAATGTATGTGTCTGAACCTAAATATAAATTATATAAACAGTTCTGTTGTATCTTTCATCATTAAAATCGCCTGCCAAACAAAAACATAAAAAGTTTTTGAGGGTTATTTTTAACATAACGATGGTTTATTAACCCTCAATAACCACACTAGTGCGAATTCGCACCTCGTAAAATTTTAGATATCTGTAACTTCTGACTAGCGTGAACGAAGGGTCTCACCCCACGCCCTATAGGATCGGCATAACAACTTTTTGAATTTCCGTAAAAAATCTAAAATTAAAATTTTGAGCCAAATAACGCGAGATGTAGAGAAAATGATAAGAAATATAATTATTCGCCTTAAAAAGATCTACAAGTTCTCCTTTGGCCATTTTTCAATAGGATGAGTATTTTTCGTTTTAATCGTGAAAAATATTGTTAAACAGAGCCGAGCGCGAAGCGCGAGGTTTAAATCAAATATCGAGCGCGAAGCGCGAGTGCCCTGATGAGAATGTGCTGCTTAAGGTCGATAGAACCTTAAGTAAATTAGTTAACTCTTGCATTCAAAGCTGTAATTTAATTTAATTTAAATTTAATTTAATTAAATTTTAAAAAATATATAAAAATATAAATTACAAATATAAAAAAATAAATTAAAATATAGAAATATAAATTATATATGAAAAATATATAATTTAATTAAATTAAAAAAAAAACATAGGTTTAAGCGTCCTGTAATGCGCAAGCTTCACGAAGGACAGAAGCGTGCGTATCGCGCAACACGGAGTGAAAGCGCGACGTGTATATATTTCGGAACGCGAAACGCGCGATGAGAATGTGACCGCGAAGCGGGTAGATTTTTTTCAACTCGAAATTACCCAATATTCAACCTCTCCTAAAAAATCTTTATTTTCTTGTTATACTGTTGGCATATTTTTTTTATTAAAGTGTATAGTTTCAACTTTAATTTAAAAAAAAGATTTAATTTTGGATAAATAGAAAAAAATGGCAATTTTTTGAAAAAAAAACGATTTAAAAAAATTTTTTTAAATATTCAAATATTCAATTATTCAAAATCCCAATTCGCACTAGTGTGGTTGCTACGTATGCTCAGTCGAAGTGTGGTTATTGAGGGTTAATATAAGAACAAGTGCCATCGTTAAAACGAATTAGTTATATTTTTTATTCCCTTATATTGTAACACAGAATCAATTAGAACAATTTTGTGTCAAAACCAGGAAGAAAATACAATGACACCTCTTAAAACAACAAAAAAAGTCAAAAATATAGAAGTGGTGACTTCAACCCCTAAATATGAACGATTGCCCAAAAAATTCTTTTTACACTCTCATCAGAGAATGTACTAGTTTTGTGTAAAATTTGACCCCCCATTTTTTTGTTAAATGTCCACGTTTCGTGACCCCCTGAATCCGAAAAACTTGTTTTTACCAATGTATCTGTCTGTCTGTAGATTTTAGTTTGTGAGCACGATAACTTTTGAAAGAATTCACCGATTTGATTGGCCTTTAGTATGTAACGGTGGTGTTATCTAGGGGTGAAGCCCTTATCGTCTCCGGACGCTTCAGTCGAACCAGGGTTTAAGGTTATTTTAAGACGAATGATAACACAATAATTTTGGTATAAAAATTAACAAAAGATCAATTTATTCCCCTAGAATATACAAATCTAATTTAGAAAACTAGTGTGAAAGTAAATATCAATAACGTATATGTGTGACGCGGTAATAACAATACGTCGGTGAATCAACAATGAGAATAAATAGGATTAAAGAGATAAGCGTGTCGATCGATTACGACGGCTCCTGAAATTAAGAAAAGCGGTTCAGGGGAAATAAAGATGCAGAGCAAACGGATCACCCGGTGAACGAGGCGAGCGTCATCTCCTGAGCCCGTCTCTCTCTAGGCGGTGAACGGTACGGTACGGAGAGAGAGAGGTGGGAGGAAGATGTCGTGAAGATGACTCTGAACAAATATGAAATTACCCCGTTCGCGATCAAGCAGCTGGTTCACCCTAAGGGGGTGGATTACGCCCTTCTTTCGGTGTACGACCATGGGAGCGCCCTCTGGAGGTACATAGTGAGTTTCCCCAGGTGCTTGATTTCGCTCGTGAATCGTTCTCCAGGTGACTCAGGTTTGGTCGGTTTTTTAGGCCGGCGAAACATGATAACTATAGCCAGATAGGTAACCATGGTAGCGCCCTCTGATTATATATCTAACCAAGCTTTCCCTGAAGAGGACGCAAAAGGTCCATTTCGCGGTGCGGAATTGAAATTTAGATATATGGATGTAGTAGCGCCTGCCAATCATATATCCAGTTAACGATGTCTAGGTCGATTTTGTTCTCTCTGCCATGGGAGCGCCCGCTGATAGAGAGAACGAGTTGTCACAGCTGAGCTGTGCATCGACGAACTGAGTGGACAGCGTAGGCCTCATTGCTTTTAAGTGTTCGCCAGTTATGCGTGGCGGGGGGGGGGGGGGTAGCGACGCTGAATCGAATTCCCCTTGTCTCGCCTCGCACCGATCGATAATATTATAAGTATGCAACGGGCCATACTGCCCGTTACAAGTATACTCTTTTGGTAGTCTAAAATGAAGGTCAAGTTCGTTAGCTAGCCATTTTGGATAAAAATTAAAAAATTTGTATCACTTAAAATTTTTGAAAAAAAATTTTTTTTGAATTTACAAATTCTGTTTAAGGATATTTGTAGTACTTACATAGTCAAACAATTTGTCATTAAAACTTTTTTGAATAAAACAAAAATTGTCAGATTTATAACATTTCGAAAATTCAAAAAAAATAAAGAAAATAAAAATTTTAAGCTAAATAACACACGATATGAAAAAAGTTAAGAGATAAAAAATGTTTCTTTTTGAACGTCTTTCAAGACTGATATAATCTGTTTCTATTTCTTTACAATTAGCATTTTTAATCGGAATTATCTCTACCCATTTAGAGAAATTGTCTACGATTACTAGGATATATTGGTTTTTTCTCTTTTTTACATTCTCATCAGAGAAGGTATTAGATTTCTGTAAAATTTTACCCTCCCAGTTTTTATCAAATGTCCACGTTTTGGGACCCCCTGAACTCGAAAAACATGTTTTTACGAATGTGTGTGTCTGTCTGTCTGTGTGTGTCTGTGTGTGTCTGTAGATTTTTAGTTTGTGAGCGCGATAACTTTAGAAAGAATTGACCGATTGGATTGTTCTTTGGTATAATCTTTTAGTGTCCTAAAATGAAGGTCAAGTTCGTTGGCCAGCCATTTTGGATAAAAATTCAAAAAGTTGGAGCATTTTGAAAAATTTTGAAACCACTTTTTTTTTAATCTAAAAATTCTAATGTCGTACGTTCGTAGTACTCAAAAAGTCGAACAATTTTGCTTAATGACTTTTTTGGATAAAAAGAAAATTCAATAACATAACATTTTGAAAATCCAAAAAAATGAAAGAAAACTTAAGTTAGAAGCCAAACCACGCACGATATGAAAAAAAGTCTAAAGATGAAAAATGATTTTTTTTGAACGCCCTGTAGGATCCGCATAACAACTTTTTGAATTTCCTTAAAAAATCGAAAATTCAAATTTTGAGCCAAAAAACGCGAGATGCAGAGAAAATGATAAGAAACATAATTATTCGCCTTAAAAAGATCTACAAGTTCTCCTTTGGCCATTTTTCAATAGGATGAGTAGTTTTCGTTTTAATCGTGAAAAATTTTGTTAAACAGAGCCGAGCGCGGAGCGCGAGGTTTAAATCAAATATCGAGCGCGAAGCGCGAGTGCCCTGATGAGAATGTGCTGCTTAAGGTCGATAGAACCTTAAGTAAATTAGTCAACTTTTGCATTCAAAGCTGTAATTTAATTTAATTTAAATTTAATTTAATTAAATTTTTAAAAATATATAAAAATATAAATTACAAATATAAAAAAATAAATTAAAATATAAAAATATAAATTATATATAAAAAATATATAATTTAATTAAATTAAAAAAAAACCATATAGGTTCAAGCGTCCTGAAAAGCGCAAGCTTCACGAAGGACACAAGCGCGCGAAGCGCGCAATACGGAGCGCGAAATGCGTGATGAGAATGTGCCCGCGAAGTGGGCAGATTTTTGTGAATGGTAACGGGCCCATTATTACCGCTGTAACCATTGTCCAAGGTTCTTCTACTATTTTTTTCCCCATTAATCGTATTTTCGGTTTATTTCCCGGTTTTATCCTCTGACAAATTTTACAGTTTTTAACGTAATTTAATATTTCGGAATAACTCCCTGGCCGGAAATAGCTTTCCGATAATTTCGCTTACGTTTTTTCAGCCCCTAGGTGGCCTGCCTGCACATTGTCGTGATTTTCTAGTAAAACCTGTCTACGTAATCTTTTTCCACGGGTTGGAATCTGGTAATAGTTTCGACTTAAGTGGGTCTGGTCTATAGAAATACAGTTGAGAATCTCTTATTCTCCAATTCTCGTTTTCGCTAGGATGTTTTAACACTTGCCTAACTTTGGCTTTATACCAATCGTCAGTTTCGTCTTTTAAATTCTCGAGTGTTTTTTCTACACATGTCGCTAATGCGCTGGGTAACGGTTTTTCGATTTCGTTCTTTCTCGAGAGTGCATCCGGCACGTGATTTAAACTACCTTTCCGATAGACTACTTCGTAATCGTACTCCAACAGTTCTAGTGCCCATCTGGCTACTCGGCCTGTTGGGTTCTTCAAGTTATGAAGCAATTTCAAAGCTTGCTGATCAGTCAATACCCTGAAATGAAAGCCCTCTAAATAAGGTCTAAATTTTCTTATCGCTCAAATTACTGCTAAGCACTGCTCCTAAACCTGTCGTACGCTAGTCCGTTTCCACCTGGAACAGTAATGTACAGTCTGGGTATACTGAGATCGGATCTGATGTTAATGCTTTCTTAATCTTTTTAAAGGCTTCTTCCTGATCTTTTCCCCACTCCCAGGCTTTACCTTTCCTCAACAACCTATTAAACGGTTCCACTATTTCCGCGAAACGTCGTACGAATTTACGATACCAACTCGCCATTTCAATTAACATTTGTAATTGTTTTACATTTCTCGGTGCTGGGTACTCTAGAATTGGTTTAATTTTTTCTTCATCTATCTGTATTTCTTTCTTGTTTATTTTCCGACCCAAATATTTAACCTCTGAGGAACCAAATGCGCATTTTTCTGGACTGATTTAAACCTGCTTCGTTTAACCTATCCAATACGATTCCTAAGTATTTTAAATGCTCATCGAAGCTATCCGTTGCGATAATTATATCGTCCAAGTAGCAAAATACCTGCGGTTTCAACTCGGGTGTTATTATTTTGTCCATTAATGTCTGGAAAGTCGCGGGAGCGTTTGTCAAATCAAAAGGCATCCTTTTGAATTGATACATTCCCTTTCCAGGAACAATGAATGCAGTTAGAGGTTTCGTATCTTCCTCTAACAGGGGAAAGGTAAGGGTAATGTAAGGGTATTTGCAGATACGCTAACTTCAGATCTACCTTGGATATGTATTTCGCGGCTTTAAGGGCATGCTCTGCCGGTGGTTTGTGAAAATTTTTTTTCGAAGTCACCACGGCCAAACTAAATGATATATCGCTTTCAAACTTTGGGATATGAGAAATGAGACACTAAATTTCGAATTTCGTTCTAAAATTAAATTTGAGTAGTAATTTTGAAAAAAAAGCTAAGTCCGTAATGTAGGGATCGCATTTTGTTTCAAAATTACTACTCAAATTAAATTTTAGAACGCACTTTAGTGTCTCATTTCCCATATTACAAAGTTTGAAAGCGATATATCATTTTGTTTGGCCGTGGTGACTTCGAAAAAAAAATTTTCACAAACCACGGGCAGGGCATGCCCTTAAGAGTATCCTTGAACTCATCCATTAATGGTGTAGGGTAACCATCCTTTTTAGTCACGCTATTGATTTTCCTTAAATTAGGACAAAATCTATATTTACCGTTCGGTCTTTTTATCATTACTATTGGGTTAGACCATTCCGAACTCGCGGATTCTATTATCCTCTGTTCTAGCATTTTATCGACTTCCTCACAAATCGCTCATTTAACTATCGGGCTAACCTGATAAAACCTTTGCCTAATAAACTTGTGCCCTTGCACGTCTATCCTATGCTCTTTTCCTTCTTCAGGTTTGATTTTCTTTTTTAAATATTCTTCCAACCTTCGCTGTTGATTCTCGTTTAATTTATAAATTCCTGACGCTTTTTCGTCGATTTTCTCTATTTTATTTTTATCTTTTCTACTCCTTATTCTTACCGTTTCTTTCCGAAGTATGGCTCTATTCTTAAATTGTTGCCAACTACTCTCTCTTTCACTTTCTATGCAATTTCTTATTTTATTCTTGGATAATTTTACTTCCATTAGTTTTGGCACTTCCGTTTGCCTTACTCGCGATTTTTCCCTCTCTTTACTGTCTTCTTCTCTAAGTTTGCTAAGACATTGGAACCAATTACTAATTGCGATTTGGGGTACGTTTGGGGTGGATTTTTGGGTTATCCCATTCAGAGTTTGGGCTCCCTCTGTTACTATTGAAAAGTTGGGATCTATTGTTTTTCCCGATTCCCGTTCAGTTCTTGTTTCTCTATCCAATTCGGTTGTTTTATCCCTTTTTAAATTAACTTTGTTCCCGAACATTATTTTTAGCTTAGGCTGCGGATTGAGTGACTCTCGACTTTGACTGTCGATTTTGATCGGCTTTGAGAGGGCCGCCGGCTGAGAATCCATTTTGAATTTAATCAAAGGTTTATCTTGTAACCACCAGATTTCTTTGTCATAATCGAGCGTTATTCCCAATCCTTTAATCATATCCGTACCCAATATGCCTATTGAGTTTAATTCGGGAACTATCCTAACCAAAAGTCTTTTCTTTCGATTTCCTATTTCCACCGGAATTGAAACCTGTCCTGTAATTTTCTCTTTATCCCCATTCGCAACTATTAGGGTTCGTGAAACGGGTTCCGATACAAGAATTCTGGATTCTTCTATTTTCTGTTTCAGCTCTTTCCCTACGTATTTGTGTGTCGCGCCTATGTCTACCAATAATTTAAATAATTTTCCTTCAAATTTAATTATTAAGTGAAACCTTGTTTCACCTTTGCCACCATTTTCCGAGTTTCACTGTTCTGGCGATCTGGTTCCAGGTTCTTTATTACGCTTTGCCTGCCACTCTAGTTTCCCGAGTTTTGATAGCTATAACGGCAATCTTTTGCCAAGTGACCAGGTTTGTCACATACATAACATTTAAAGATTTGTTTCTGCTCTTTAGGATTTCTCATAGGCCATGGTATTCTCGTTGGGGGTTCTGTCACTATTGGGTCAGCTTTCGCTTCTGCTTTGGGTACGCCCGGTTTATTAGATGGCTCTATCGCTTTTATTTCGGGTTTCCTAACACTTCCCGATTCTATTTCGATAATCTGTACTCTTGGTTCTTGGCTTTGTTTGCTTTACCTATCCGTATTCTCTTCGCTTCGGTATCTTTCCCTTAGGTTCACTTATCTCTGTCTATTAGGTTGCCGTTGCTGTATCGCGTTTCTATTTTCAAAATATTGGTTCTGATTATTTTGACGTCTATCGGAGTATTTATCGCTCGATTTATTTTTTACATCTGTCACCGTTAACACTGGACCTCGAATTTTCGATTTCAACCTTTCGGCCTCCCATTCTCTTCCTATTTCTAGGAGTTCTTCGAAAGATTGAAAATCGTATCTCCTAATATACGTCTTATAAATCAGATGCATGTTTTCATACGCTTTCCGCAATTCCCACTCTAAAGGTTTCTTAGGGTTAAGTATATCAAACAACTTTCTTATCTCCGTGAGATATGAAACTAAGTCTTGATTTTCTTTTTGGCTGCAAAATTTTATTTTTTGATGCGTCTCTTCTAAAAATATTTCATCTAGATACGCATTTCTGAAACTCGAAAGAAAATCATCTAAACTAAGCCACGATCTTTTATTTACCAAGAACCAATCTTTAGCTTCTCCCTTTAATAACGCATCTAAATTTTATAAAACGTCGCGATCACCTACATCATACCCTGTTTTAAACATGACAATACCTTCCAAAAATTGGGCGGGGCTGTCCATTTTATTGTTAAAAAATTTAAATGGCCAACCCGACATTATTTGGAATGGTGTTTGTACCATACCGTAAGGGATGGGATGTGGCTAGGATTGTGTCCCGCCGTTGGGGTGCTTCAATATCTTGTCTGCCGTCTCTCTCGTCTCCATAGTTAAAGATCTACGCGCCGATATTTCTTTCGCATATGACATACGAGATCTATTTATGCTTGACTTATCCATGTACGGTTCTCTATCTTCGCTTTCCCAATTTCGTACCATTTCTGTAAAATATTTCGATTTTATATTTTCTCTATTCGGGTTTCCTATTTCGGCTCTATTTTCTATTATATTTCGGCTCTATTTTCGTTAAATTCAATTAGTTGAACTGATTGCCTATCTTCTTTTTCCGCGTATGCATTATTTTCCTTTAATTTCACGTATTCATTTTCTAGTTTTCTAAAATAATAGTCCATCGCGTCTTTTGCTGCTCTCATTTCTTCTAAGTCCTCGCGGGTCAAACTATCTTTATTTCTTATCCGAGAATGAATTTTTTCTATACTTTCCGTTACGCTGTCTTTTGTTGTGTTAGAATCTAGGTTCCTTTCTTGCCTTAATCTGTCAGTGTTTCTCTCGAGCGGTCTCTGAGTATTCGTCAGAGTCTGAGTTGCTGTTAGAGTTTTAGGTATTGCTCTTAATTCTCTGGCCTTGTTAGAGTCTGTGAATCCTTCCAGTCCCACTCCAATGTACGTCTTTTGGTACTTGCAAACTCGTCCTCCCTATTTCTAAACGTTACATGTGTCAAGTCCTCTTCGTTAAGAGTAAAACGATTTCCTACTCCTGAATTTTTATTTTGCGAAAAACCTTACCTCGCGAACTAAATCATTTATTTGCTAGAGGAATTCCCATATTCGTCGGTGTTTCTAACCTCTCGACTTCCCTAACTAACTCCTCTAGCCCCTCACCAGTCACTTGGTTCGTTTCTCTCCGTTCAGTTTCTGCCATTTTATTTTTCCCCTTCCCAGACCAAGAACCATTCCCCCTGACGCCATTCTGTTGTGGGCTCTGGGTTACATTCATACCTGATTCTGTTTTATTTGCCACTCGGTAGGCAAAATTTTCTAAATTTTATTTCGGAATATTATATCGACGCTCAGGTAACCGAATTTTCGGTCTAAATTGTCGAGGGATGTTTATTTTTAGAGATACCATTCGGACTTAGCTATGAATTACCCGCTTTGACCCTGTCCAGCGCGCTTCGCGGTCACCCTTCAGTTCGACCTGTCACACACTTTATTTTTCAATTAAATATTTTCAAATTTGTAACATGGCTGTTACTTAGGTTGCCTACATACAGGCATAGGAGCAGGGGCACGAACCGGCGAGCAGCGGTGCTGTGAGTCGTCGGTCGGCCACCTAGCTCTCTCTCGTTTTGGGTAGCGTCGTGGATAGATGTTGAGTCTCTCTCGTTTTGATAAGCGTCGGGGACAGTAGTCCTTCAGGTCAGATGTGATCTCTCTGCGTCGCCCTGTTATCTTGCCGACGAAGCCTGAGTCCGTCCACGCTGTGTTTGGAACCGTGGAGTCCCGCGAATACTTGTTCTCGATTTTGCTGGCAGGAGCCAATTATTGTGAGTGGTAATAAACCCGTTTTTTATACTTAAAGTGTGGCAGTGATTTCGACTCCTCCCCAGGCAGATCCCGTACCCATCCCAATTAGAGTGATAATCGTCCTAGATTACACCTGGTGCCCAACTAAATAACCCACAATCCTAAAAACTGCCAGGAGGAGTAGGAAATGACCAAAGAGTAAGTGAAAATTGAAAACCATTTTTTTTCTTGTTTGGAGAAAGGAGTAAAAAGTTGTGGAGTGTTAAAGTGCCAGTGCTGTTGAAATTTGTTTTCCCGCGGTATGTCTTCGTTTTCAGGAAATAATTGAAGCAAAAATAATGGAAACTTGAAAGGATTATAGTTTCGCGTTTCTCGGGTAGGAAAAAGTGAAAATTCGAGAAATAGAAGAATTAAGAAATAGTATAAAAGTGATAGAAAATCGCGGTTAAAGAAGTGAAAAACGAGAAGGAAAACCCGAAAAAGGGGTAGAATTTCTAAAGAAAAAACAAAACCTAGTAGGAAAATTCGGGGAAAGTGAGAAAAAGTGTCACAAAAGAGATTTCAGTTAACAGAAAATTTGAAAATATTGAATTGGAAAATAAAGTTGTGACAGGTCGAACTGAAGGGTGAACGCGAAGCGCGCTGGACAGGGTCAAAGCGGGTGACTCATAGCTAAGTCCGAGCGTTATCTCTAAAAATAAACATCCCTCGACAATTTCGACCGAAAATTCGGTTACCTGAGTGTCGAAATATTATTCAGGAATAAAATTTTAGAAAATTTTGCCTACCGGGTGGCAAACAAAACAGAATCAGGTGCGAGTGTAACCCAGAGCCCTCAGTTAAATGGCGTCATGGGAAATGGTTCTTAGGTCCGGTAAGGGGAAGTACAAAATGGTGGAAACTGACGAGCGTAGAGAAGCTCGTTTAACAAGTACTCGAATTCGAACTGAGACGCTGACTGAAACTCGAACTCAGACGCAGACTCAAACAGGAACTCTAACTTAGATTGAGATAATGATGCTAAGAGCACCTACGTTCACATGGAATTGTATAATAGATTTCTCATGTTTATGGGGAAATTCGACGCTGCAAACAGAGACGGGTATGCCTCGCGTAAAGGGAGATTACAGTGGGCGGCAATGAGAGAAGATTATCAGCACATATTAGAGTCGTTCAAAACCGATACAGTTTGGTTGCAGGATGTTCAGTTAGTGCTAGAGTGCAAAGATTTTATGCATAGCCGAAACAGATTGTGAGCAGTCAGTGCATTCGGATATTATGGATTTTAGCGACAGTGATAGTGGAATTTCACGGGATTATGTTTCGAATTCGCCGAAAGTAAAGGAGCAAGAGATAGATTTTGAAATGTGAGTAGATTCTGTAGCCGAAAGGCGGAGCAGGTCGTCAGTAAAACAAGAATTTAGCATAGATACCGAAGAAAAAGAAGAGATCTCACTAGGATTTATAGAAAAAAATACGAGCGAAGGTAGATTCGATGATGCCTTTTCGCTCATTGAAAGTGAGGTTACAACTGACAGTAATAGTGGTCAGTTAATATGTTCCGAAATAGAGGATACGAGCGAAAAGGTTAAGGGTACTTCGCGGGTTGATTATAAAGGGTTAGATAATACAACCGAGAAAGGGAATAAACCGGTAAATGAAATTCCAAAATTTCTAAATGCGGATAATGTTCAGTTGGAAGAAACACGGTTTCGTCTGACAGTTGATTTCGCGGGTGAGCTTTTCCAAATGTTGGTTGACACCGGGGCAACACACTCGTACATAAGGAAGGCAATGATAGAAAAAGTCTCGAAATTAGGAATTAAGGTAGAAGAACCCACAGCGCGTAGCTTGGCAGCAGTAGCCAATGAGAAAACATTGCGGATAACAGGCCAGGTTTCAATCCCATTATTCGTTGGCAGAAAAACCAACAGAGTTTTGGTCAGGTTAGTTCCAGATCTAGAATCTGTAAGTATTTTAGGGACTGATGCGTTAAGAGCCCTTAGAATGACATTGAACTACGACAGTGAGACTTGGTGGTTACCAAGCACCCCTTTTACAAAATATAAGATGGAGTCACATCTTGATTCCCTCCCGCAATCTGTATCGAAACACTAAGGTTATGTCAAAAGGGCGTAAGGGTTCCAAAAAGACAGATTTAGGACAGAAGAAACCCGTAGCGGGAAACGCTAAAGTATTGAAGATTAAAAATAAGGTGGAAGGTAGGAAACCTAGTTTCGATAGAAAGGTTAACCTTAAAGGAAGTCAATAAACGCAAAATGATTCCCGGATTGATGCGAAGGTGAGGTCTGGAGAATACAGGCTGAAACAAGCCTCAAATCTATCAGTGATTTGGAGAGAGCCCAAACGCCCAAATCAAATCCTAAAAAATTCATCCCGAGTTCGCTCCAGATTTCACTGAGCAACAAATTCCAGTGCTTGGGTAAAATGACTCAAAAAGAGGATCGTAGCAAGAAAAGATTTGAGAGCAGGGAAATTAGGCTGCATATTTTTGAACAAAGTAACGGGAATGTTAAGAAAGATGTCAAGGAAAAAGAAAGGGTTAAAAAGTAACCAAAATAGATCAGACAAGTAATTGGAGAAAATTTAATTTTGGAATAGGAAAATGAAAAATGAAAATTTATTATTAGGACGGAAATAGAAACCGTATAGAATTAAAATGGGAAGTGTTAAGGGGTTACACCACCATGAGATTTTCAAAAAATCGATTTTTTTTCCTGTTTAGATAAATTGTTTATACTTTTAAGAATATTTTAAGCGTTCAATCATTTCAAAATTCAAACTATTTCCAAAGTTATAGCAATTAGAAGTAAACGCGTCACTGAAACTCTGGTTCCGCTCGGAACCACAGTGGGCCCATAAACAGTTTCGCGGGCAAATTTATATTGTGAAGCCATTTCTGAACCGATTTGAACGTTCTTTTTAAATGAAAGCTAATAAAATTCCACGCAAAAATTTTGATACAGATTTTGAAGAAAAAATTTTATATAATTTTTTTTTACTTAATATCAAAAATGAAAAAAAGAATTTTTTCTTTTGAAGAGTACGGGGTTTCGAAAAATACTTGGATTTAATCCCAAATACCTAAAAGAAATGTAGCATCTATCCGGGAAAGTTAGCAATTGATTAAAAATTTATTGAATTTTTTATAAAGAAATAAGTGAGTGAAAATGGATTCAAGGGGTTTGACAGTAATTCATCGATTGATTCGCACTAAATACGAATAATTTATAGATAAAAACCGTTTGTTAACTAAATTCATGAAAGACAATAAACAATTTGCTACTTTATAAACAAATTTTATAAACAATTCGTCCGCCATATTTGATCCGCCATTTTTTAAAATTTGGACTTCGGATTCGTAATCAGCGACTTCAAAAACCCCTTTATACCAATTTTCAAAATAATCCAAAATTTATTTAGCATACTCGTCCGCCATATTGGATCCGCCATTTTGTTTTTGAAATTTTTGACACCAGATTCGTAATCAGCGACCCCAAAAACCAGTGAATAACAGAATTTTGCCCATTTTATGAACATTTTATAGTTCTAGCCAGCTTTTCGCGACTTGGTCTCATTAGCGTCGTACTGTTTTTTCTTTTGCGTTTTTCTCGGAACTACTTTTTTCAAACTGGTGTACATGATATCTCAAGATCTACTCAACCGATTTTGTTAAAATTTTTAAAAAATGTTCTTTGTACTATTGTCTATCTGGTGACGTGGGATTTTTTTGATTGGGTGCCCTGTTTATAAGTTTGGAATATTTTAAACTCAAAATTTCTATAAAAATTAGAAATTTTTTTTTAAACAGTTGTCATTTCTACAAAAAATTTAAAAAATTTTTTTCCTTACGTCACACAATAGCGATTACCTTTCTAAATGATCAAAAAAAATTTTTTTTTTCAAACAATGCCTGATCGAGAAACTAGGTACACCATCAACAAGGATTTTCAAAAAAGGGTCCTACTCATTGGCTCATATCTCCGCCATTTTTAAATTTTTTAAATTTGTGATTGATTCAAATTATACATAAAAGTACTGTGTATTAAAATTATATTAAAGTATGAAATTAAATTATAAATAAATTATACATAAAGTACACTTCCCTGCAAAAGTTTGGACTCACTTAGAAAAATCGTTTTTTTGTATTTATCGCTTTAATTATCGTTCTCAGACCGTTTTATACAATGTATTTGTTCAGAACAATATTGTATTGATAACTTTTGAGCGTTTTCTTTTAATTATCATTAATTTATGGTATCAAAGTATGTGGGATGAGCTGGACAGAGATGTACGGAAACTGCATCCAACCAGCGAATCTCACTTGTGGCAATGTCTTCAGCAGGCTTGGCAACGATTGCGACCAGAAAGACTTCAGAAATTGGTGGAAAGAATGCCCAGAATTTGTAGGGCAATCATCAAAGAATTTCATGTACCACACATGTGGGTTTGACACCCCTAACACACCCCCACGTTGCCTTGAAAACTACCCTTAAAACCAAAAATGTCAATTTTTCATAAAACCGGCATTATGTGAGCTTTTTTCTGGTTTTTTTTTTATAAAAATTATTTCTATTAGTCTAGTGGAATATTCATCGACGTTGGTTAATTAATTTTTAATTATTTAAACAAATTCCATTTGTTTAAATAATTTTTTTTTTCAAAAATACGTTTTTCTTTATAAAAATTACTACTATT
>CAJFCO010018192.1:97986-126152 GCA_904066015.1 Synergus gifuensis
GAAAATTTAATATTATAAACTACAAATGATAATTATATTTTGTTATCTGTCATGCACTTACCTTATTCGTTGTACCATCTACCATCACACATGTATATATGGGCACTTTACTTTTTTTGAAAGCTATTCATTATTTCACATTTATTGTAAGTTGGAAAAAAAATTGAATATTATTTATATATATATGTATATTATTACTATTTACTATTACTCGTGTAAATCAAATAGTTTTTTCTTTTCTGATACTAGATCCGACATTTGAAAAGGATGATCGCAGTAATCTTTTATCATTTCATTTTCATGATATTTATTATAAGAAAAAATGAATGACTACTTTCAGTGACAATTATACAATACATTTATAATACTAAAATAATTTAAACTTGTCAAGAATCGAAAGAATCTTAAAATCGCAAATTATCTTTTCTATTGCGATTCAAATCATTCCCGCCAAACTATCGTATCGCCGAGCGATGTCAGCACAGTACAGCTTCATGCCGCTCAGTGACTGTCAGTCACCTCGCAGCTTGAACCAGCTATCAATATTCAGTTTCTTCCATCATGGAAGTTAAAATGTCCGCCGATTTCAGCACGAAATAATCTCGTGCTCGTTCATCGAAATCTAAGTGTTTTGTCGAAAAACTAGATACTAACAGAGGTATATTCAACATTTCTTTCTATTATTTTCTACCCAGAAAATTGATATCGGATCTTTTGTGCCTTCACGATCGCTCGCCAAAATGAAGCTGATGGAATTGTGTCTTTCCATAGATTTTGACAGTTTTTGGCAGTTTGTTGACAATTTTTACTTTCAGATTCCATCTCCCTTAAGGTCATGTGATACTTTATCATAAGACCAAATTAGTTATACCAATTATTCATTCATAATAATAAATATTTTTAGTAAATAAGAGTCAATAAACCTTCGTTTAAATGAGGCGAAGGTTTATTGACTTATTAGCTAAATATATTTATTATTATGAATGTATAATTGGTATAACTAATTTGCTCTTATGGTAAAGTATCACATGCCCTTAAAGTGACTTGAAACTTCTTAAAATCCCAGGCAATGCAATACCGCTTAAATTTATGATAGTGAAATATAAAGTTTGGAAAAAAAAGCAACAAGAAAAGGAAGGTATTTAGAGCAACCGCAATATTTTGTATTTAACCACATATAAATTACAATGTTGTAACGCAAAGAACAAAATTAAATTTCATTTCAATAAACTATTGAAAAAAGAAAACTTTTTCTCCCAAAAAAAGTCTAAACAAGTATAGGATTGAATATTATTAACTCATGTAGACATTCGATTAATATTAACACCAATATAATTTTTAACTCTAATACTTGATAAATTCCATTATACAATAAATATTCCAGTTACATAACATTCAATAACTATATATGATAAATTTACCATTAATTTCTCTAAATTGAATTCTATATCTAAAACCTTTATTATCATTACGTATTTTATATACATTTAGTCACAGCATAATTACCATACATTTAATTATTATACATAAATATAATTATCATATATAATTATAATAATTATAATATTTAATTACAATACATATAATTATCGTCATTTAATACATTATAATATCGATCGTCATAATTTATTTTCCTTCAAATCGAATCAATATTTTCCCTCTTTGAATTATTTTTTTATAAATGTATCAGAGGAATAAAATCGCGCCATATGTTACGCAACTTATAATATAATTTACTGAAGACATGTTTAAAATAAAAAAATTAATCTTTAGTGTAAAATAATAATTTTCATTATTTATAGTATTTAAACTTACATATTTATTTTGGTAATTAGCAACGAGAATCTTGATATGTGTTTTCAAGCTAAATGATATTTATTATATCTCTAAGATCATGAAAATTAGAAACATTTTTAGTAGCACGATTTGTCAGCAAAGTTCATGAGAAAAATTTGGAGTATTTAAGAAATTGCATTCGAGATGATAGAAGCGAATTCTTCCCATGTGTAATTACCGTATAATGTACAGGAGTGAGTACGCATGTACGTAAGCATATAAAGGGTGAGTCATTTTAATCTATGGCCCCAAATATCTTCTAAACTACTTTATCTACGAAAAAATGGTTCCAACAAAGGTTGACCAGGACCGACGGGGACATATGACTGTACCATCAATTTTAACCTTGAGGTCAATTTTCAAGGTCAAAATGAGTTAAGACCCTTTTCTTAAATGAGAACCCCTATTTTTGACTGTGGATTTAAAAAGAGTGGGAAATTTCACGCCAAAAATCACCTGTGGAAAATTTGTTTTTGTGACCTTGGAAAGGTAAAAAATTAAGGTCAAATGTCTGAGAAACGACTAGATGCCCTTTTTGTGAATTGTCTTGGTTTTTCGGGATAAACAAATGTTCAAGATGCTTCAGAAAAGTCGATGAAATGTTAAGGTGTAGTACACCTTGAGCACCATGACCTTCAGGTCAATTTTCAAAGTCACTTGAAGGTCAGGACGATTTTTCTTAGATTATAACTCCTGTTTTTGACTGTGGACAAGTCCGTGGATTAGATAAGAGTGGGAAATGTTGTATACGAAAATTCCTTTAAAAAATTTATTTTTATGACCTTGAGAGGGAAAAAATTAAGGTCAAGTATCTGAAAAAAGATTGGGTGCCTTTTTCTGAATATTTTCGTGTCTTCTCATTTAGGTAAATGATCATTCTTCGAAAATATTGAACTCTGTGCCCGGATGAACTTTTTCTGGTAGACTTCAGGCTATGAATTTTTATCGCAACATCCCACCAAACACACCCAGAAAGTAACAATCATTTCTGATATGGTGTGAAGAATCTGTGAATATTTTTCGATCTTCGCCTCAAGAAAATGATCATTTTTCGAAAATGTTGAACTTTGTGCCCAGATGAATTTTTTTGGTAGCCTTCAGGCTGTGTATTGTTATCACAACACCCCGTACAACACACCCAGAAAGTAACAATCATTTCTGATAAAGTGTGAAGAATCTGTGAATATTTTTTGATCTTCGCCTTCAAGAAAATTATCATTTTTCGAAAATACTGAACTTTGTGTCCGGATGAATTTTTTTGTAGACTTCAAGCTGTGATTTCTTATGACATTCTTATTATCCGAAATGATTGTTAATACCTGGGTGTGTTTGAGGGGGTGTTGTGATAAGAATCCACAGCCTAAAGGCTACAAAAAAAAATTCATCCGCACACAGAGTTCAATATTTTCGAAAAATGATCATTTTCCTGAAGGAGAAGATCGAAAAATATTCACAGAGTCTGCACATCTTATCAGAAATGATTGTTACTGTCTTGGTGTGTTTGGGGGGGGGTATTGTGATAACAATACACATCCTGAAGGCTACCAAAAAAATTCATCCGGGCACAGAGTTCAATATTTTTGAAGAATGATCATTTTCCTAAATGAGAAGACACGAAAATATTCAGAAGAAGGCACCCAATCTTTTTTCAGATACTTGACCTTGAGTTTTGACCCTCTCAAGGTCATAAAAATAGGTTTTTTAAAGGAATTTTCGTATACAACATTTCTCGCTCTTATCTAATCTACGGACTTATCCGCAGTCAAAAACAGGAGTTACAATCTAAGAAAAATCGTCGTGACCTTGAAGTGATCATGAAAATTGACCTGAAGGTCATGATGGTCAAGGTGATGCACACCTTAACATTTCATCGACTTTTTTTAAGCATCCTGAACCTTTGTTTACCCCGAAAAACCAAGACAATTCAGAAAAAGTGCATCTAGTCGTTTCTCAGACATTTTACCTTAATTTTTTACCTTTCCAAGGTCACAAAAACAATTTTTCGACAGATCATTTTTGACATGAAATTTCTCGCTCTTTTCAAATCCACAGTCATAAATAGGGGTTCTCATTTAAGAAAAGGGTCTTAACTCATTTTGACCTTGACAATTGACCTCAAGGTTAAAATTGATGGTACAGTCCTTTGTACCCCTCGGTTCTTTGGGGCCATAGATTAAAATGACTCACCCTGTATATAATTGAAACAGACTTAAGTGTACATTCTACAGAAATCGGAATTTCGAAACCATTTCGTAACAATTGACTGAAATTTCAGCGATGTTTCATAGATTTTAGTAAAAAGGAAGTTGAAACGTAAGTTTCAGCTTCATTACAAAACAAAACTCAAACGATTTCGTTGAATTTCTTTTAAAATCTCATGAAATGCCTTGAAATATTTTTAAATTTTTTAAACTTTCTTGAAATCTCCGAAATGTCTTTAAATCATTTGAAATCTCTTGAAATTCTTTGAAATCCTTTTAGATTCCTTAAAATAATTTTAATATATTGAAATTTCTTAAAATTATTTGAAAACCTAAAAAAAATTTCTTGAGAGTCACTAGACTCTTCTTTGAAAACCCTAAATATTCTTTAAAATCCCGTGAAACGCTTTGAACTATTTTTAAACCCTTATAAAATTGTTGATACAAGTTTCAGCTTCCACTTTTATAACTTTCTTGTTGACTACTTAGTTGAAAACTTACTGTATCACATATTAAATATATTCTAGTATGTATGAAAGTAAGTTTTCAACCTTTCAGTTTCAATTCCCAAAAATATAACTAGCTGTGAAGTTGTATCAACTTTTGCGCTCATTCAATGAGCACTTTGCTTCCTGTAAGCAAATATGATTTGCATCCTCATAGAGGAAGCATTAAGTATTCTTTACATCAACATTAAATTTTGATTATTTGAGAAGTTATATTCGAAAAATTCATTTTCAAAAATTACAATAAAGCACAATTTTCTTATTTTTCAATGAAATGCATTAATCTTATAGGACAATCGATTCGTCTCGAAGCAAGGAATCTTTATTTTCCTTACGCCAGCTTCGAATTCTGAATATTAGTGAAGTTATAGTTGAAAAACAAATTTTTCAAAATTAAATAGATCAATAATTTTGTTATTTTTCAATGAAATGAAATAATATTATGGACCAATCGATTCGTCTCGATGCAAGGAACATTTATTTTCCTTATGTCAAGTCAAAATTTTGATTATTTGAAAAGTTATGGTCGAAAAATTAATTTTTTAAAATACAATTAACCATAACATCCTTATTTTTCAATGAAATGCATTAATCTTATAGGTCAATCGATTCGTCTCGACGTAAGGAACCTCTATTTTCCTTAAACCAGCTTCGAATTTTGAATATTATAGAAGTTATAGTTGAAAAACTAATTTTTTAAAATTAAATAAAACCATAACTTTGTAATTTTTCAATGAAATGAAATAATATTATAGACCATTCGATTCGTCTCGATGCAAGGAACATTTATTTTCATTACGTTAAGTCAAAATTTTGATTATTTGAAAAGTTATAGTCGAAAAATTAATTTTTGAAAATACAATTAACCATAACATCCTTATTTTTTAATGAAATGCATTAATAATATAGGTCAATCGATTCGTTTCGACACAAGGAATCTACGTTTTCCTTACATCATCTTTGAATATTGATTATTTGAGAAGTTATAGTGAAAAAATGAATTTTAAGAAAATTACAAAAGTACATAAAACTTGTAAAATTAAATATTTTGTTAAACCATTGTAAGAAATTCAACTAGGTGTATAATGAAATAACTGTGCAAAATTTCATCAATTTATCTCCACGCGTTTTCAAGAAATTGCTGGATCGTGACACACACACACACACACACACACACACACACATATCCGGACAATTTTTCAGGACATCATGTTAGATATATTGACATTAAAATATGTTGAAAAAAACCTTTTTTAGGAAACTGGATTTTGTCACCACCACAAAGCTTCCTCTATGAGGAAGCAAAATGGATTATAATGATATATAATTTCTTTTAGTTTGAATGATATTATATACAAGTTATGGAAGAAATTCGCCTGAATTATTATTGAATATTATTGTAAAATATTTAAATTTTTTAAGGGGTTATATATAAATTCGGGACTCAAAAAATCGAAAAATTGTTTATTGCATATTCTGAACGTGCATGCTTTCCAAAATATATGTGCTGAATTTCATTCAGATCGGAGCACTAGATCTTAAATTACAGCCGTTCGCAGGGCGTTCGCGGTGCGTCTCGATCGCTGAACACAAAACTTTAATCGCAATTATCTCGGAATGGAGTTTTTTTAAAAGTACCGTCGCCGTGAACGTGATAACTCGAAAACTTTTCAACTGATCTGCATAATTTTTTTTTAATTGTTGACATTTACAATCTCATGTCCTTGAACGGTTCCTTTTTTATAAAAAAAGATGCGATTCTTTTAAATAATTTTTTGTTCGAAATTTTCATCACCTCAAAAATCGATTTTTTTTTTGCAAAATGGTTCTTGTATTTAAAAAAATTTTTTTTTAACAAACCGTTCAAGAACACGGAATGACATTCTTATTCAATAATTTGATGATTTTTTTGATTTCTGTTGAGCGGTTCGCTTCCAATCACGCTCACCGCAAGCCTCTTCAAAAAAAGGCTTTTCGGAGGAGAGGCCATAAGTCCTACAATTGTTAATATTTTGTTATTGTTAAACTTCTAATTTTGTTCTCCGAGATTAGTTCCAACAAACTGTATTTGTTTTTTTTCAATACAATTTTCATAATGTCCTTAAAAAAATTCACGAACATATCTCAATTTTTCCCATCAACTTTGTATATAACCCCTTAAACGAACAATAGAGAATGAAGTAAGTGAAAAGAAACGCCTTATAACATTATCTTGAAATTTTCCATGAGAAGCTCAGTTGATTTTTCATTCTGCGTTATCTAGTTCCTCATTTATCGAATGTGTCACATTCTATAAGATGTTCAAATTTCAGGTAGTGGAAATGGAATGGAGGAAAATTCACGTATGGCGAAGTGGCAAAGGCAATCGATATAACTTTACGCGAGATTGGAGATATTAGGGCGTTACTTCATTCAATAAAAGTCTACATCTATCCCTACACTGACACTTGGATGACACTGTAATAATATTATAAATCCTCTTTATACTTTGCGTTACATGTGATCCTTAACTAAAGAGTACTAAATCATTTCTCAGTTGTCATCATAGACCACTGAGAAATAAAGCGAAAACCTGGAACTTATTTGCTACAAAAATAGCGATAAACCACGTTACGCTACGTTGCCTATATATATGACTATAGAGCCATTATCCGCACACATCGTTTAAATCACTATCTTTCATCATCTCAATCTCTTCAGAAATAATAAAAAAGAGATTGAAAAATTTTATCCACATGTAGTATTTTCGTTTAGAAACGTCGATTTTTTCAAGTCAGCTTAAAGTCGATTCAAGTGCAAAGTCACATTTTCTCGAAAATTCACTCACATATCTAAGAATAAATCATTGGTGAAATAAGTTTCGGATTGATATTCATTCCAAAGAAATCCAAAATTTCTGGAATCATTCCGGAATTTTCATCCGAAAAAAACACCTTCATTACGATTTAATCAAAAACAATTTTCAATCCTCTTTACTTATTTTTAATCTGTGCATCCAATCCGTGTGAATCTGAAAGGCCGATTGTGGTCTCCAATCCGAGTGAATTTGAAATAAATCCGAAGGAAATTTTCAATCCATTTTTCGAATACGAATTTCAATTTCGAATACTTCAATTTCAATTAAAAAAGATGAAAACTTCTGTGCTCTTACCAAGGGTCGAAATTCGGCACTCCTAATTGTTTTATTTTATTATTTTATTATTTTATTTTTTCTATTTTCCTACCTCTTAAGAACTAATTTGTTAATTTTTGAAGAAGTTAGAGCTAATTTTTTATTTTTAAGTTTCAATTGTAATTTTTTTGAGAAATTAGGACTATTTTTATTTTTATATATTTTTTTTGTACAATTTCTGAGCCCTGAGGTCTTAAGTCGAAATCTAGATGATTCCCATCAACGTACGCGCATCAGCCCTTCTCCTTAATTTGTAAATTGTCAAGTTCCCCTCAACTTGACGAGCGAACTTGAGAAATCATATCTGACCTCTCTTTGAATTGTGAACCCAGCGTAACAGCACGTAACGTTTCCTCATATTTGAAGGTTTTCATCAAAGTTCAAAAATTTTCTTCAGTAATTGTCACCGAATTGTTTTTTTTCTTCTTCTGAGATTTGTATTGAGGTAGGAATTGATTTTTCTTAAGTGATCCAGCCAAGATTTTAATTATTTATTTTTTTGTTATATCTTAGTACAATTTTATTCATTTTATTTCTTTAAAGAAAGACTCCTTGGCTGAATCATTCTATTATTTAATTATTCTGGTCTGATTTTATTGTTAATTTTATTATGTTTTATCTGTAAATTATTTTATCCGGAGTGCCGAATACCATAGGATGTTTCTAATAAGATTTTTTTTTTAAATTCATTTTTAAATATTATTTATGTTTAACTTATTTGTATAGTCCCTGTTGAGAATTTATACGTAATAATGTTTTAAATACCATATTTTTTTTGTAACATTTGAGACCCTCCCTTTTAATTGAAAATGCTTATTTATTGCGATATAATTATGTTATAAATCCCTTTTTTTTATCTTAATATTTGAGACTCTTACTCTTTTAATTGAAAACAATTATTTATTGTGAAATAATTATATTTCTAAGACCTTTTTTTTGTGATATTTGAGACCCTTACCAATAATTCGAAAATGTCTTTTCGTAATTGTTGAGATTTCCTTATTGTAAATTTGAGACCCTTCCCTTTCATTGTTAATTTGATAATTATTAATGTAATTTCTGGTATATTTCTTTATTGTAAGAGACTTTATTTTGTATTATATTTATCATATGCCCGGTTTAAATTTGTATATATTGTTATTATTTTATATTGTGTAACGTGGTTGATTTTTACCACATTATTGATCCTCTTCCCAGATTGATTTATCTAATCGGGAACTAAAACAGAACAGCCAGTAGGGACTCAATTAGACATAAGTGTATGAACCTAGTATGAATGTGAGAGAGTTGAACTAGATTAAGTATAAAACTAATTAGATTTAAGCATAATCATACTGATATTTTGTTTTTATCCTGTATTTGCCGTCTGCCTGGCTTTCCGATGAACACAAACTTTAAGTTGTTTCAGCTATCTATGTTATATGTCTTGAGAGGAGTTATTTACCGTCTGAGATGTGCCAGTTGCCTATACTTTATATTTTTAATCATCCTCCAACAATGTAGACAAAATAAACCACTTAAATTGTGTAAAGCGTACACCTTTCTACATTTGTTATGAAAAGACACATGAGCTGTCAAAATACGTGGACGCAGCCATAAGGGTTAGCGGTAGTTCCACTTCCACAGTCCTTCTGCTGGATTCTAGCTTTCTTTTCACCCATCAGGGAGCAGCAGCCGCAGCAGCTCTCGAAGTAACTCAAGTTACGTAACTGCGACTGCGCGCTCAGACGTACAGCTCCAAGAACACTCAGTTCCGTGCTGGCTGTTCCCGTGTAAACTTACGTTCTTTTTTTTGTGTTCTGAGAGAAAATCTTATAGTGTTTGCCGAGAGACAATCTCAATACTTTCTTTACCAAAGGGATTACTCTAATTCCTGTATTCGGGTTCACGCAAAGTAAGGTAGGCGTCCGCAAACTATAATTTTCTCCCAGTTGAGCTTTTAGTGTATGAATCTTGAGATTTAGAATTTACGTTATATAACACTCAGCCAACGCCCATATGATGGTATACCATAGTTTGGCAAATGAGTATTAAAGTTATTGGTTTTTTTCTTGAGTACGTTTTGAGCATTTAATTTGAGAATTATATTTTGTCGATACGAATTCCGAATGCTAATTAGTGAGACGTTCAATTCTGAACAAATCGTGTATCTATCAGTTGTATTGTCGAGTCAACGCTCATGTCATGGCTTTTCGCCATTTTGCACATTTTCGCGTTTGATGTATGAATTTATTTAAGCTTAGAATAATTCGAGAACTCTGATTATAGAGTAAATTTAGAGATTTCGTTTTTCTAGTAGTTTAAATGAGAAGTTACGAGTTTCTAGAATTTAAATCTTTATTTGATCTGATGTAACGTTAGATTTGACTAGATTGATTACGTCACCTGGATATAATTAGATCCAAGGTTACAAACCATTGTGAGTACAATATCATATCGTTGTAGCGATTATTCCGATCTCTGTCAATTTCAAACTAAGAGATAATCAAATAGTAATGATTTTTCCCCTTTTTGTTTCTCATCTCATCCATTAATTTCAAACACTGTATACTATCTCATCTCATATCTTTTTATAATAAACTCTGATTTTTCTCTTTTAATAATTTACCATGTTGAGTTTGATTTGTTTCTGCGCCCCCACGAAATCCCTCTCCATCTGAGCTAGATTGAAAAGTTAAAATTTGCTTAACAGTTAAATTCGAGGTTAAGATTTCGAGAATAAAGATTTTGGCGGTATCAAGAGATACCTGGCGCCCTAACTGGCTTAAAATATTTTGTGCCTATTTAGAAAATTTTGTTGGGTGTTAGATTTTGGCGGCACTCAGAGGCCGGAAGTCCCTATAGGCTGAGACTGTCGTTATAATTGAAATTATCTTTCCTTATGAAATTCTTTTATTATCTTGTTTTAAAATATATTTTTAATTAATAAACTTTGTTAATTATCGTTCTTTTTTTACTCGAGCTTTCTGATTTGACGAACCACCTCTCTCTACCATGAATTGTTTAAGGCTGAGCTCACTTATTTGTTTTTTTTTTTTGATTCTATCTTATTTTATAATTTATTTAATTAATTTGACGAAAATTTGCGAAATTATCTTAACTTTATCTCGTTATCTTTATCTTTGTCTCTTTTATCTCGATGTGTTCGCAAATTTATAGTTAAATTAATTAATTTTGTCCCAAGAAAGGACTGGCGCCCAAGAATTTGTTTAAAATGTCTAAGAAAATTTGCTTGAAAGTTATCTCATTTCTAGTTGTATAAACAGCTTTGAGCCTATTTTTAAATTTATCTTTAAAACTGCTCATTCTGTTTGGTTATGGTTTTTCTTATTCTGGGGCCTTTTGGGCGTTATTTAGAGACCTTTAATTAAACAAATTTAATTAAAAAGTAACGTCACAGTTTAAACCGAATGAATTCAGTATTTATTTTTACAGTTATTTTTCCATCCTTTTCAATCAGTGCCCCCAATCCGAGTAAATATGAGACTTTCAATCCTTTCAAATTCGAATCAACCCGAAACAAATCCGGTTTAGATGATACCATGTAAAATATTTGATTGTTAAGGTGAAACACTCTATTATTAAAATATCTTTTTGATCAATATTAAAATCGAGCTGAAGAAGAATCAAAAAAGTTAAAATAATCTGTCTTTCTCAATATCTAACGGTGTTGAAAAAAGTTGTATACAAAATTCCTATACAGAATTATAGTGGTATACAAAATTTCCCGGCATACTATGTTTCGACAAGTATAAAATTTATTTTTGAGTCGCACGGAACTTGAGGCATAATGTGTGTATTGGTTTGCAGGAAAATCTAAGGGTAAGTTATTTTAATTCTTTATGGTCTTGGCCTTAACGCACGATATTTAAATTAAATCTTCCCCATTAACATAAGTGAATGGCGAGCCGTTATGTGAAAAAGTTGGGCTCGTCCGAAACAGACCCTCATTTTTTTTGCACCGTAATTATTTATAACGTGTTTTTAAGAAGCAAAGAGTGATCAAAAAGCTTTTCAGTCGATAATTATCGTATGCTTTTTCTAGAAATAGGACGAAAATTCAGAATTCAAAAAACGAAAAATTTCAAAATTCAAATTTTTCCTTCGTAAATCTTCCAGTGCGACTTATCACAAGACAGAAGACACCTCAGACGACAGCGATTGTTTGTATTCATTATTTTATTAATTTATTTTGATTTTCTAATAAAGCCCATAAAATGTACATGAATAAATTCACAAATTATTTTAGTTCATTAAAAATCGTAGGGTTTTACTTACAAATTAGAATGATACTTCAAAATTTTACTTTTTCTCGCGATTCGCTGCAAAAGAATAGGGGGTCGGTTTTGGACCACCATCTATGGGCACGTCGAAAACGTAAACTTTCTCTTTTGCCTCGGTATCTCCTACTTAATGACACCTGCAAACTTCGCAACCCAGCGTAAAAAATAGAAATACGATATGATCCCTTTACAAAGTACAATTTTGAACTCAGAAAAAAATTTATTTTCGGCACATTTATAACCTTTACCATTTGGGCGATCGAAATGGGACCACTCTCCCCTACATAAGATAATAACGAAAAATTTGTTATTTCAAGAACCAATGATTTGTACTATACTTTCTTAAGTCTTTCTCATCTAAAAAATATTTTTGCAACATCCCTTTATGTTCCTCTAAATAATGTGTAAATTACTTTGGCCACAGTTTTGGATTGAAATTCATTCTGAACCAATCCGAAAATTATCCGCATAATTCCGGAATTTGTATTTGAACTAAATAGTTGCATTGCGATCTAATCCGAAGAAAGTTTAATCCGGATCAATCTGGGCCCATTCAAAGTCAATTTGAATTAGTTCAAAAGAATCTTTTCAATCCGAAAAATACGGTCAATCTGAATTAATCAGAATTCATACGAACTTTCAATCCGAATGATTCCGGGAAATACGAATCAATCCGAATGAATCCTTTCTATCGGAATTAATTCGAATTTGTTTTCGACTTGTAGTTCTAGCCTGCAGTTAATGCTGAAAATTTCACACCCGTAAACAATTGTTTTACGCACTGTGAAACAATTACGTGCTTCACGCGGTTTCCCTCTCTTTCCAACCTTTATCGCTGTACTGTGCTTTTGTTTTAATTACCTTAGTTTTACTTACAAGGGGGGTTAGGTTGGTGTCCGACGCTGATTTTTTTGTAATTTTGCAGGTGAAAAGAGGATCCCAGACTATAAGAAAAACTAGGGGTGCCATTGTGAGCACATTCTCATCACACTTCGCGCACTTGTATTTGCTTACAAACTTTCATCGCTGCTATATACTTCAATTTAAATTAATTTATTTTCAAATGAAGAAGGAGACTAATTTACTTAAGGTTCTATCGACCTTAAGGAACACATTCTCACCAGTGCACATGCGCTTCGCACTCGATATTTAAACCTTCTTTAAAAATATAAAATTCAAATTTTTAGCCAAATAACGCGAGATACAGATAAAATTATAAAAATATAATTATTTGTCTTAGAAACATATACAATTTCTCCCTTAGCCATTTTTTAATATGATGAGAATTTCTTATTAATCTTAAAAAAATCTACAGACTAACAAACATACAGATAAACAGATACATTGGTAAAAACATATTTTTCATGTTCAATGGATCACAAAACTTAAATTTTTAACAAAATTTTTTTTTCCTTTGTGGTAAAATTTTACACAAACCTAATACTTTCTCTGATGATAATGTAAAAACCATATAGATGATTTCCTCTTTTTCATATTTTCTGCTTATTTTATTATTTTGCGCTTTGCACTCGGCTATTTTAAAAAATATTTTTTAAGATTAAAAAGAAAACTACTCATCCTATAAAAAATGATTAATTGAGAATTTGTAGATCATTTTAAGATCAATACAGTAACATGGCTGTTACTTAGGTTGCCTACGTACAGGCGAAGGGGCGGGGGCACGAGCCGGCGAGCAGCGGTGCTGTGAGTTGTCGGCCGGCCACCTCGCTCTCTCTCGTTTGGGTTAACGTGCGCTTCAGTTGTGTCAGCGGTTAAACCTGGTTTTCGGAATTCCGGAGCTATTTTTTGTTTCGGATCCCATTTTTGCGCTGGAGCGCCTTTTTTCCTCATCGTTCACTTTGTGGCTGGAGACAAACATTGTTGCTGGGTAATAAACTTAGTTTGTTTTAAGCTTAACAATTGTGGTGGTTAATTTCAGTTCCTCCCCCGGCAATTCCAAATCCCATCCCTTTTAAGAGAGATAATCGTCCCAGATTACACCTGGCGCCCAAACTAAGTAACCCACAATCCAAAAAACTGCCAGGAGGAGTAGGAAATGACCAGAGAGTAAGTGAAAATTGAAAACCATAATTTTTATTGTTTGGAGAAAGGAGTAAAAAGTTGTGGAGTTTAAAATGCCAGTGCTGTTGAAATTTTTTTTCCCGCGGTATGTCTTTTCGTTTTCAGGAAATAATTCGAGCGAAAATAATCGAAACCGACCTGAAGGACTACTGTCCCCGACGTTTACCAAAACGAGAGAGAGACTCAACGTCTATCCACGACGCTACCCAAAACGAGAGAGAGCGAGGTGGCCGACCGACGACTCACAGCACCGCTGCTTGCCGGTTCGTTCCCCCACCCCTACACCTGTATACAGGCAACCTAAGTAAGAGCCATGTTACACCCCCTCCCATGTGGGAGTTTGGGTCCATGACCGAAACTTCTTCCAATAACGCTAACTCCGTTTCAAAGTCCAAAGTTTCTACTTCCCTTACAGGGCTTCTAACATCCCATCTACTCTTTCTACGAGGCTTAATTTCTATCTTAATTATTTCCTGGTATTTCAAGTTAATCTTTTTCCAGTCCTTTCTTACATATTTACTTTTAAAGTGACTGGGACCTGTCAGATTTTGCTTACACCTATATGGTCTATCGTTACAAAAGCTATCGTGAAATATATACAATAGAGTGGTTCAAAGATGCATGGCAAACATTTTTTTGATGCTAGAGAGTCTCAATCTTCCCAATTTGATTCGAAATCCGAACAAAAAGAAGGTCATATTTTTTTTTCTTTTAATTTTGATTTTAACACGTGCCGGTTTTGACTTGAAGTTTCCCATGTAAATTGCATGGGGAAAAATCACTTTTTGGAGTATTTGGAATAATTTTTCAGGGTTTCGAAAAATGTTACGGGAGATTATAGAGGCTTGTTGAGGACTATCCAAAAAAGAATTTCATGTACCACACATATGGGTTTGACACCCAACACACCCCCACGGTGCCTTGAAAACTACCCTTAAAACCAAAAATGTCAATTTTTCATAAAACCGGCCTTATGTGAGCTTTATTCTCGTTTTTTTTTATAAAAATTATTTCTATTAGTCTAGTGAAATATTTATCGACATTGGTTAATTAATTTTTAATTATTTAAACAAATTCCATTTGGTTAAATAATTTTTTTTCAAAATACGTTTGTCTTTATAAAAATTACTACTATTGGTCTAATGGAATATTGATTAATAATGTTTAATTAATTTTCAATTATTTAAACAAATGGAATTTGTTTAAATAATTTTTTTTTCGAAAATTATTTTTTTCTTATTGAATATTATTACCATTGATTTAATTTAATATTTATTAACATTGAAAAATTAGTTTTCATTTGTTTAAATAAATTCCATTTGTTTAAAAAATGGTTTTTCCAAAAATTCGCGGAATTCTAAATTTTTATCGTTACGTAACACAAATTTATTTTCAAATATTTTCCAATTTTGTTTCTCTCCATTTGGAAAAGAGGAGGACAGTTATAAAATTATACAAATGTTGAAAGATTTCTGCTGATTTTATTGTGAGCACCCAGATATACTCGAAAGTGTGGAAAATGTCTCTTAGGAGAAATATTTTTCGAAATACATGATGGAAAGGATTTTGCTAACCTTCTCCCCAGGTATACCCGAAAGGTATATTTCGAAAAATATTTCTCCTAAGAGACATTTTCCACACTTTCGAGTATACATGGGGGCTTATGATAAAATTAGCAGAAATCTTTCAACATTTGTATAATTTTATAACTGTCCTCCTCGTTTGCAAACAGAGAGAAACAAAATTGGATAATATTTGAAAATAAATTTGTGTTATGTAATGATAAAAATGTAGAATTCCTCGAATTTTTGGAAAAACCTTTTTTTAAACAAATGGAATTTATTTAAACAAATGAAAACTAATTTTTATATATTAATAAATATTCAATTAAATCAAAGGTAATAATATTTAAAAAAAAAAATAATTTTTGGAAAAAAAATTATTTAAACAAATTCAATTTGTTTAAATAATTGAAAGTTAATTAAACATTGTTAATCACTATTCCATTAGATCAATAGTAGTAATTTTTATAAAGAAAAACGTATTTTTGAAAAAAAAAATTATTTAAACAAATGGAATTTGTTTAAATAATTAAAAATTAATTAACCAACGTCGATGAATATTCCACTAGACTAATAGAAATAATTTTTATAAAAAAAAAACCAGAAAAAAGCTCACATAATGCCGGTTTTATGAAAAATTGACATTTTTGGTTTTAAGGGTAGTTTTCAAGGCAACGTGGGGGTGTGTTAGGGGTGTCAAACCCACATGTGTGGTACATGAAATTCTTTGATGATTGCCCTACAAATTCTGGGCATTCTTTCCACCAATTTCTGAAGTCTTTCTGGTCGCAATCGTTGCCAAGCCTGCTGAAGACATTGCCACAAGTGAGATTCGCTGGTTGGATGCAGTTTCCGTACATCTCTGTCCAGCTCATCCCACATACTTTGATACCATAAATTAATGATAATTAAAAGAAAACGCTCAAAAGTTATCAATACAATATTGTTCTGAACAAATACATTGTATAAAACGGTCTGAGAACGATAATTAAAGCGATAAATACAAAAAAACGATTTTTCTAAGTGAGTCCAAACTTTTGCAGGGAAGTGTACTTTATGTATAATTTATTTATAATTTAATTTCATACTTTAATATAATTTTAATACACAGTACTTTTATGTATAATTTGAATCAATCACAAATTTAAAAAATTTAAAAATGGCGGAGATATGAGCCAATGAGTAGGACCCTTTTTTGAAAATCCTTGTTGATGGTGTACCTAGTTTCTCGATCAGGCATTGTTTGAAAAAAAAAATTTTTTTTGATCATTTAGAAAGGTAATCGCTATTGTGTGACGTAAGGAAAAAAATTTTTTAAATTTTTTGTAGAAATGACAACTGTTTAAAAAAAAATTTCTAATTTTTATAGAAATTTTGAGTTTAAAATATTCCAAACTTATAAACAGGGCACCCAATCAAAAAAATCCCACGTCACCAGATAGACAATAGTACAAAGAACATTTTTTAAAAATTTTAACAAAATCGGTTGAGTAGATCTTGAGATATCATGTACACCAGTTTGAAAAAAGTAGTTCCGAGAAAAACGCAAAAGAAAAAACAGTACGACGCTAATGAGACCAAGTCGCGAAAAGCTGGCTAGAACTATAAAATGTTCATAAAATGGGCAAAATTCTGTTATTCACTGGTTTTTGGGGTCGCTGATTACGAATCTGGTGTCAAAAATTTCAAAAACAAAATGGCGGATCCAATATGGCGGACGAGTATGCTAAATAAATTTTGGATTATTTTGAAAATTGGTATAAAGGGGTTTTTGAAGTCGCTGATTACGAATCCGAAGTCCAAATTTTAAAAAATGGCGGATCAAATATGGCGGACGAATTGTTTATAAAATTTGTTTATAAAGTAGCAAATTGTTTATTGTCTTTCATGAATTTAGTTAACAAACGGTTTTTATCTATAAATTATTCGTATTTAGTGCGAATCAATCGATGAATTACTGTCAAACCCCTTGAATCCATTTTCACTCACTTATTTCTTTATAAAAAATTCAATAAATTTTTAATCAATTGCTAACTTTCCCGGATAGATGCTACATTTCTTTTAGGTATTTGGGATTAAATCCAAGTATTTTTCGAAACCCCGTACTCTTCAAAAGAAAAAATTCTTTTTTTCATTTTTGATATTAAGTAAAAAAAAATTATATAAAATTTTTTCTTCAAAATCTGTATCAAAATTTTTGCGTGGAATTTTATTAGCTTTCATTTAAAAAGAACGTTCAAATCGGTTCAGAAATGGCTTCACAATATAAATTTGCCCGCGAAACTGTTTATGGGCCCACTGTGGTTCCGAGCGGAACCAGAGTTTCAGTGACGCGTTTACTTCTAATTGCTATAACTTTGGAAATAGTTTGAATTTTGAAATGATTGAACGCTTAAAATATTCTTAAAAGTATAAACAATTTATCTAAACAGGAAAAAAAATCGATTTTTTGAAAATCTCATGGTGGTGTAACCCCTTAACACTTCCCATTTTAATTCTATACGGTTTCTATTTCCGTCCTAATAATAAATTTTCATTTTTCATTTTCCTATTCCAAAATTAAATTTTCTCCAATTACTTGTCTGATCTATTTTGGTTACTTTTTAACCCTTTCTTTTTCCTTGACATCTTTCTTAACATTCCCGTTACTTTGTTCAAAAATATGCAGCCTAATTTCCCTGCTCTCAAATCTTTTCTTGCTACGATCCTCTTTTTGAGTCATTTTACCCAAGCACTGGAATTTGTTGCTCAGTGAAATCTGGAGCGAACTCGGGATGAATTTTTTAGGATTTGATTTGGGCGTTTGGGCTCTCTCCAAATCACTGATAGATTTGAGGCTTGTTTCAGCCTGTATTCTCCAGACCTCACCTTCGCATCAATCCGGGAATCATTTTGCGTTTATTGACTTCCTTTAAGGTTAACCTTTCTATCGAAACTAGGTTTCCTACCTTCCACCTTATTTTTAATCTTCAATACTTTAGCGTTTCCCGCTACGGGTTTCTTCTGTCCTAAATCTGTCTTTTTGGAACCCTTACGCCCTTTTGACATAACCTTAGTGTTTCGATACAGATTGCGGGAGGGAATCAAGATGTGACTCCATCTTATATTTTGTAAAAGGGGTGCTTGGTAACCACCAAGTCTCACTGTCGTAGTTCAATGTCATTCTAAGGGCTCTTAACGCATCAGTCCCTAAAATACTTACAGATTCTAGATCTGGAACTAACCTGACCAAAACTCTGTTGGTTTTTCTGCCAACGAATAATGGGATTGAAACCTGGCCTGTTATCCGCAATGTTTTCTCATTGGCTACTGCTGCCAAGCTACGCGCTGTGGGTTCTTCTACCTTAATTCCTAATTTCGAGACTTTTTCTATCATTGCCTTCCTTATGTACGAGTGTGTTGCCCCGGTGTCAACCAACATTTGGAAAAGCTCACCCGCGAAATCAACTGTCAGACGAAACCGTGTTTCTTCCAACTGAACATTATCCGCATTTAGAAATTTTGGAATTTCATTTACCGGTTTATTCCCTTTCTCGGTTGTATTATCTAACCCTTTATAATCAACCCGCGAAGTACCCTTAACCTTTTCGCTCGTATCCTCTATTTCGGAACATATTAACTGACCACTATTACTGTCAGTTGTAACCTCACTTTCAATGAGCGAAAAGGCATCATCGAATCTACCTTCGCTCGTATTTTTTTCTATAAATCCTAGTGAGATCTCTTCTTTTTCTTCGGTATCTATGCTAAATTCTTGTTTTACTGACGACCTGCTCCGCCTTTCGGCTACAGAATCTACTCACATTTCAAAATCTATCTCTTGCTCCTTTACTTTCGGCGAATTCGAAACATAATCCCGTGAAATTCCACTATCACTGTCGCTAAAATCCATAATATCCGAATGCACTGACTGCTCACAATCTGTTTCGGCTATGCATAAAATCTTTGCACTCTAGCACTAACTGAACATCCTGCAACCAAACTGTATCGGTTTTGAACGACTCTAATATGTGCTGATAATCTTCTCTCATTGCCGCCCACTGTAATCTCCCTTTACGCGAGGCATACCCGTCTCTGTTTGCAGCGTCGAATTTCCCCATAAACATGAGAAATCTATTATACAATTCCATGTGAACGTAGGTGCTCTTAGCATCATTATCTCAATCTAAGTTAGAGTTCCTGTTTGAGTCTGCGTCTGAGTTCGAGTTTCAGTCAGCGTCTCAGTTCGAATTCGAGTACTTGTTAAACGAGCTTCTCTACGCTCGTCAGTTTCCACCATTTTGTACTTCCCCTTACCGGACCTAAGAACCATTTCCCATGACGCCATTTAACTGAGGGCTCTGGGTTACACTCGCACCTGATTCTGTTTTGTTTGCCACCCGGTAGGCAAAATTTTCTAAAATTTTATTCCTGAATAATATTTCGACACTCAGGTAACCGAATTTTCGGTCGAAATTGTCGAGGGATGTTTATTTTTAGAGATAACGCTCGGACTTAGCTATGAGTCACCCGCTTTGACCCTGTCCAGCGCGCTTCGCGTTCACCCTTCAGTTCGACCTGTCACAACTTTATTTTCCAATTCAATATTTTCAAATTTTCTGTTAACTGAAATCTCTTTTGTGACACTTTTTCTCACTTTCCCCGAATTTTCCTACTAGGTTTTGTTTTTTCTTTAGAAATTCTACCCCTTTTTCGGGTTTTCCTTCTCGTTTTTCACTTCTTTAACCGCGATTTTCTATCACTTTTATACTATTTCTTAATTCTTCTATTTCTCGAATTTTCACTTTTTCCTACCCGAGAAACGCGAAACTATAATCCTTTCAAGTTTCCATTATTTTTGCTTCAATTATTTCCTGAAAACGAAGACATACCGCGGGAAAACAAATTTCAACAGCACTGGCACTTTAACACTCCACAACTTTTTACTCCTTTCTCCAAACAAGAAAAAAAATGGTTTTCAATTTTCACTTACTCTTTGGTCATTTCCTACTCCTCCTGGCAGTTTTTAGGATTGTGGGTTATTTAGTTGGGCACCAGGTGTAATCTAGGACGATTATCACTCTAATTGGGATGGGTACGGGATCTGCCTGGGGAGGAGTCGAAATCACTGCCACACTTTAAGTATAAAAAACGGGTTTATTACCACTCACAATAATTGGCTCCTGCCAGCAAAATCGAGAACAAGTATTCGCGGGACTCCACGGTTCCAAACACAGCGTGGACGGACTCAGGCTTCGTCGGCAAGATAACAGGGCGACGCAGAGAGATCACATCTGACCTGAAGGACTACTGTCCCCGACGCTTATCAAAACGAGAGAGACTCAACATCTATCCACGACGCTACCCAAAACGAGAGAGAGCTAGGTGGCCGACCGACGACTCACAGCACCGCTGCTCGCCGGTTCGTGCCCCTGCTCCTATGCCTGTATGTAGGCAACCTAAGTAACAGCCATGTTACAAATTTGAAAATATTTAATTGAAAAATAAAGTGTGTGACAGGTCGAACTGAAGGGTGACCGCGAAGCGCGCTGGACAGGGTCAAAGCGGGTAATTCATAGCTAAGTCCGAATGGTATCTCTAAAAATAAACATCCCTCGACAATTTAGACCGAAAATTCGGTTACCTGAGCGTCGATATAATATTCCGAAATAAAATTTAGAAAATTTTGCCTACCGAGTGGCAAATAAAACAGAATCAGGTATGAATGTAACCCAGAGCCCACAACAGAATGGCGTCAGGGGGAATGGTTCTTGGTCTGGGAAGGGGAAAAATAAAATGGCAGAAACTGAACGGAGAGAAACGAACCAAGTGACTGGTGAGGGGCTAGAGGAGTTAGTTAGGGAAGTCGAGAGGTTAGAAACACCGACGAATATGGGAATTCCTCTAGCAAATAAATGATTTAGTTCGCGAGGTAAGGTTTTTCGCAAAATAAAAATTCAGGAGTAGGAAATCGTTTTACTCTTAACGAAGAGGACTTGACACATGTAACGTTTAGAAATAGGGAGGACGAGTTTGCAAGTACCAAAAGACGTACATTGGAGTGGGACTGGAAGGATTCACAGACTCTAACAAGGCCAGAGAATTAAGAGCAATACCTAAAACTCTAACAGCAACTCAGACTCTGACGAATACTCAGAGACCGCTCGAGAGAAACACTGACAGATTAAGGCAAGAAAGGAACCTAGATTCTAACACAACAAAAGACAGCGTAACGGAAAGTATAGAAAAAATTCATTCTCGGATAAGAAATAAAGATAGTTTGACCCGCGAGGACTTAGAAGAAATGAGAGCAGCAAAAGACGCGATGGACTATTATTTTAGAAAACTAGAAAATGAATACGTGAAATTAAAGGAAAATAATGCATACGCGGAAAAAGAAGATAGGCAATCAGTTCAACTAATTGAATTTAACGAAAATAGAGCCGAAATATAATAGAAAATAGAGCCGAAATAGGAAACCCGAATAGAGAAAATATAAAATCGAAATATTTTACAGAAATGGTACGAAATTGGGAAAGCGAAGATAGAGAACCGTACATGGATAAGTCAAGCATAAATAGATCTCGTATGTCATATGCGAAAGAAATATCGGCGCGTAGATCTTTAACTATGGAGACGAGAGAGACGGCAGACAAGATATTGAAGCACCCCAACGGCGGGACACAATCCTAGCCACATCCCATCCCTTACGGTATGGTACAAACACCATTCCAAATAATGTCGGGTTGGCCATTTAAATTTTTTAACAATAAAATGGACAGCCCCGCCCAATTTTTGGAAGGTATTGTCATGTTTAAAACAGGGTATGATGTAGGTGATCGCGACGTTTTATAAAATTTAGATGCGTTATTAAAGGGAGAAGCTAAAGATTGGTTCTTGGTAAATAAAAGATCGTGGCTTAGTTTAGATGATTTTCTTTCGAGTTTCAGAAATGCGTATCTAGATGAAATATTTTTAGAAGAGACGCATCAAAAAATAAAATTTTGCAGCCAAAAAGAAAATCAAGACTTAGTTTCATATCTCACGGAGATAAGAAAGTTGTTTGATATACTTAACCCTAAGAAACCTTTAGAGTGGGAATTGCGGAAAGCGTATGAAAACATGCATCTGATTTATAAGACGTATATTAGGAGATACGATTTTCAATCTTTCGAAGAACTCCTAGAAATAGGAAGAGAATGGGAGGCCGAAAGGTTGAAATCGAAAATTCGAGGTCCAGTGTTAACGGTGACAGATGTAAAAAATAAATCGAGCGATAAATACTCCGATAGACGTCAAAATAATCAGAACCAATATTTTGAAAATAGAAACGCGATACAGCAACGGCAACCTAATAGACAGAGATAAGTGAACCTAAGGGAAAGATACCGAAGCGAAGAGAATACGGATAGGTAAAGCAAACAAAGCCAAGAACCAAGAGTACAGATTATCGAAATAGAATCGGGAAGTGTTAGGAAACCCGAAATAAAAGCGATAGAGCCATCTAATAAACCGGGCGTACCCAAAGCAGAAGCGAAAGCTGACCCAATAGTGACAGAACCCCCAACGAGAATACCATGGCCTATGAGAAATCCTAAAGAGCAGAAACAAATCTTTAAATGTTATGTATGTGACAAACCTGGTCACTTGGCAAAAGATTGCCGTTATAGCTATCAAAACTCGGGAAACTAGAGTGGCAGGCAAAGCGTAATAAAGAACCTGGAACCAGATCGCCAGAACAGTGAAACTCGGAAAATGGTGGCAAAGGTGAAACAAGGTTTCACTTAATAATTAAATTTGAAGGAAAATTATTTAAATTATTGGTAGACATAGGCGCGACACACAAATACGTAGGGAAAGAGCTGAAACAGAAAATAGAAGAATCCAGAATTCTTGTATCGGAACCCGTTTCACGAACCCTAATAGTTGCGAATGGGGATAAAGAGAAAATTACAGGACAGGTTTCAATTCCGGTGGAAATAGGAAATCGAAAGAAAAGACTTTTGGTTAGGATAGTTCCCGAATTAAACTCAATAGGCATATTGGGTACGGATATGATTAAAGGATTGGGAATAACGCTCGATTATGACAAAGAAATCTGGTGGTTACAAGATAAACCTTTGATTAAATTCAAAATGGATTCTCAGCCGGCGGCCCTCTCAAAGCCGATCAAAATCGACAGTCAAAGTCGAGAGTCACTCAATCCGCAGCCTAAGCTAAAAATAATGTTCGGGAACAAAGTTAATTTAAAAAGGGATAAAACAACCGAATTGGATAGAGAAACAAGAACTGAACGGGAATCGGGAAAAACAATAGATCCCAACTTTTCAATAGTAACAGAGGGAGCCCAAACTCTGAATGGGATAACCCAAAAATCCACCCCAAACGTACCCCAAATCGCAATTAGTAATTGGTTCCAATGTCTTAGCAAACTTAGAGAAGAAGACAGTAAAGAGAGGGAAAAATCGCGAGTAAGGCAAACGGAAGTGCCAAAACTAATGGAAGTAAAATTATCCAAGAATAAAATAAGAAATTGCATAGAAAGTGAAAGAGAGAGTAGTTGGCAACAATTTAAGAATAGAGCCATACTTCGGAAAGAAACGGTAAGAATAAGGAGTAGAAAAGATAAAAATAAAATAGAGAAAATCGACGAAAAAGCGTCAGGAATTTATAAATTAAACGAGAATCAACAGCGAAGGTTGGAAGAATATTTAAAAAAGAAAATCAAACCTGAAGAAGGAAAAGAGCATAGGATAGACGTGCAAGGGCACAAGTTTATTAGGCAAAGGTTTTATCAGGTTAGCCCGATAGTTAAATGAGCGATTTGTGAGGAAGTCGATAAAATGCTAGAACAGAGGATAATAGAATCCGCGAGTTCGGAATGGTCTAACCCAATAGTAATGATAAAAAGACCGAACGGTAAATATAGATTTTGTCCTAATTTAAGGAAAATCAATAGCGTGACTAAAAAGGATGGTTACCCTACACCATTAATGGATGAGTTCAAGGATACTCTTAAGGGCATGCCCTGCCCGTGGTTTGTGAAAATTTTTTTTTCGAAGTCACCACGGCCAAACAAAATGATATATCGCTTTCAAACTTTGTAATATGGGAAATGAGACACTAAAGTGCGTTCTAAAATTTAATTTGAGTAGTAATTTTGAAACAAAATGCGATCCCTACATTACGGACTTAGCTTTTTTTTCAAAATTACTACTCAAATTTAATTTTAGAACGAAATTCGAAATTTAGTGTCTCATTTCTCATATCCCAAAGTTTGAAAGCGATATATCATTTAGTTTGGCCGTGGTGACTTCGAAAAAAAATTTTCACAAACCACCGGCAGAGCATGCCCTTAAAGCCGCGAAATACATATCCAAGGTAGATCTGAAGTTAGCGTATCTGCAAATACCCTTACATTACCCTTACCTTTCCCCTGTTAGAGGAAGATACGAAACCTCTAACTGCATTCATTGTTCCTGGAAAGGGAATGTATCAATTCAAAAGGATGCCTTTTGATTTGACAAACGCTCCCGCGACTTTCCAGACATTAATGGACAAAATAATAACACCCGAGTTGAAACCGCAGGTATTTTGCTACTTGGACGATATAATTATCGCAACGGATAGCTTCGATGAGCATTTAAAATACTTAGGAATCGTATTGGATAGGTTAAACGAAGCAGGTTTAAATCAGTCCAGAAAAATGCGCATTTGGTTCCTCAGAGGTTAAATATTTGGGTCGGAAAATAAACAAGAAAGAAATACAGATAGATGAAGAAAAAATTAAACCAATTCTAGAGTACCCAGCACCGAGAAATGTAAAACAATTACAAATGTTAATTGAAATGGCGAGTTGGTATCGTAAATTCGTACGACGTTTCGCGGAAATAGTGGAACCGTTTAATAGGTTGTTGAGGAAAGGTAAAGCCTGGGAGTGGGGAAAAGATCAGGAAGAAGCCTTTAAAAAGATTAAGAAAGCATTAACATCAGATCCGATCTCAGTATACCCAGACTGTACATTACTGTTCCAGGTGGAAACGGACTAGCGTACGACAGGTTTAGGAGCAGTGCTTAGCAGTAATTTGAGCGATAAGAAAATTTAGACCTTATTTAGAGGGCTTTCATTTCAGGGTATTGACTGATCAGCAAGCTTTGAAATTGCTTCATAACTTGAAGAACCCAACAGGCCGAGTAGCCAGATGGGCACTAGAACTGTTGGAGTACGATTACGAAGTAGTCTATCGGAAAGGTAGTTTAAATCACGTGCCGGATGCACTCTCGAGAAAGAACGAAATCGAAAAACCGTTACCCAGCGCATTAGCGACATGTGTAGAAAAAACACTCGAGAATTTAAAAGACGAAACTGACGATTGGTATAAAGCCAAAGTTAGGCAAGTGTTAAAACATCCTAGCGAAAACGAGAATTGGAGAATAAGAGATTCTCAACTGTATTTCTATAGACCAGACCCACTTAAGTCGAAACTATTACCAGATTCCAACCCGTGGAAAAAGATTACGTAGACAGGTTTTACTAGAAAATCACGACAATGTGCAGGCAGGCCACCTAGGGGCTGAAAAAACGTAAGCGAAATTATCGGAAAGCTATTTCCGGCCAGGGAGTTATTCCGAAATATTAAATTACGTTAAAAACTGTAAAATTTGTCAGAGGATAAAACCGGGAAATAAACCGAAAATACGATTAATGGGGAAAAAAATAGTAGAAGAACCTTGGACAATGGTTACAGCGGTAATAATGGGCCCGTTACCATTCACAAAAATCTGCCCACTTCGCGGGCACATTCTCATCACGCATTTCGCGCTCCGTATTGCGCGCTTCGCGCGCTTGTGTCCTTCGTGAAGCTTGCGCTTTTCAGGACGCTTGAACCTATATGGTTTTTTTTTAATTTAATTAAATTATATATTTTTTATATATAATTTATATTTTTATATTTTAATTTATTTTTTTATATTTGTAATTTATATTTTTATATATTTTTAAAAATTTAATTAAATTAAATTTAAATTAAATTAAATTACAGCTTTGAATGCAAAAGTTGACTAATTTACTTAAGGTTCTATCGACCTTAAGCAGCACATTCTCATCAGGGCACTCGCGCTTCGCGCTCGATATTTGATTTAAACCTCGCGCTCCGCGCTCGGCTCTGTTTAACAAAATTTTTCACGATTAAAACGAAAACTACTCATCCTATTGAAAAATGGCCAAAGGAGAACTTGTAGATCTTTTTAAGGCGAATAATTATGTTTCTTATCATTTTCTCTGCATCTCGCGTTTTTTGGCTCAAAATTTGAATTTTCGATTTTTTAAGGAAATTCAAAAAGTTGTTATGCGGATCCTACAGGGCGTTCAAAAAAAATCATTTTTCATCTTTAGACTTTTTTTCATATCGTGCGTGGTTTGGCTTCTAACTTAAGTTTTCTTTCATTTTTTTGGATTTTCAAAATGTTATGTTATTGAATTTTCTTTTTATCCAAAAAAGTCATTAAGCAAAATTGTTCGACTTTTTGAGTACTACGAACGTACGACATTAGAATTTTTAGATTAAAAAAAAAGTGGTTTCAAAATTTTTCAAAATGCTCCAACTTTTTGAATTTTTATCCAAAATGGCTGGCCAACGAACTTGACCTTCATTTTAGGACACTAAAAGATTATACCAAAGAACAATCCAATCGGTCAATTCTTTCTAAAGTTATCGCGCTCACAAACTAAAAATCTACAGACACACACAGACACACACAGACAGACAGACACACACATTCGTAAAAACATGTTTTTCGAGTTCAGGGGGTCCCAAAACGTGGACATTTGATAAAAACTGGGAGGGTAAAATTTTACAGAAATCTAATACCTTCTCTGATGAGAATGTAAAAAAGAGAAAAAACCAATATATCCTAGTAATCGTAGACAATTTCTCTAAATGGGTAGAGATAATTCCGATTAAAAATGCTAATTGTAAAGAAATAGAAACAGATTATATCAGTCTTGAAAGACGTTCAAAAAGAAACATTTTTTATCTCTTAACTTTTTTCATATCGTGTGTTATTTAGCTTAAAATTTTTATTTTCTTTATTTTTTTTGAATTTTCGAAATGTTATAAATCTGACAATTTTTGTTTTATTCAAAAAAGTTTTAATGACAAATTGTTTGACTATGTAAGTACTACAAATATCCTTAAACAGAATTTGTAAATTCAAAAAAAATTTTTTTTCAAAAATTTTAAGTGATACAAATTTTTTAATTTTTATCCAAAATGGCTAGCTAACGAACTTGACCTTCATTTTAGACTACCAAAAGAGTATACTTGTAACGGGCAGTATGGCCCGTTGCATACTTATAATATTATCGATCGGTGCGAGGCGAGACAAGGGGAATTCGATTCAGCGTCGCTCCCCCCCCCCCCCCCGCCACGCATAACTGGCGAACACTTAAAAGCAATGAGGCCTACGCTGTCCACTCAGTTCGTCGATGCACAGCTCAGCTGTGACAACTCGTTCTCTCTATCAGCGGGCGCTCCCATGGCAGA
>CAJFCO010018193.1:0-23238 GCA_904066015.1 Synergus gifuensis
TCAAAATTCCTTATATATGATGGTTGTACTATCTTTCAAACACATTCGTACTTACATATATCACACATAATGTAGTCAAATAGTCCTAAAACTTACCGCAAATCAACGAAAATAGCGAAAAAGTCGAGTTTTTTTTCGATTTTTTGAAAATTCAAGGTCAATTGGGGGGGGGGGGTAAAAATATTTTAATGGAATTTCTGTTATACAGGTATAAATCTACATACTTTGAACTATTTTATTGATAATTGAAGTCGTCAAAAATATTTTTGCTCTTCCAATTAAAAGAAGTATTTCGTTTCGTTTTTTTTATTTTTAGCGATATCTGCTTTGCGGATACAGAAGGAATTTTTTTTTTATGAAACTTTAGGGGAATGTTTTTGACTCCACAAAGAAGGTTTTCGTTGCTATTAGAACTTCGCGCAAACAACTTTTTTCTTTTGATACGCCCTACTGCAGAGTTTATTTACAACGAATTTTTGAAAGACTGGAATCGTCAAAAAGTGAATTCAATAAGTGATCCTAATTATTTGGTCAAATTACAGCAAGCAGTCGTTGCGTTCTCATCTTTGAATATCTAAATTTATAGTTAAATAATTATTTATAAATTTTATATTATTATAAATCACTCGATAGTTTATTCAGAAGTATCGTTAAATGTATTTTCTTAATTCTTTTTCATAAATAATGTGTATTTGTTATTCTGTTTAATACTTTAAAGTTATATATAATTAATTTGTATGAAACAGAAAAAGTATTCATGTCATTACGGAAATATGTGCAAAAACGATCAGCTACGATTTAAAACGACATGGTTTATGATTCTACAGATGATTTACTACAATTCTGCGTTTCGGTTTTTGTCGACATTTTAGTTTGAATTAAAATTGCTTCCTGCACGCCGTGCCTACATATTTGAAATTTTAAATTTCAATAAAGTATCATTTCTGGGCTCTTAAATTATTATTTTGATACATTTTTTTACAGCTTTGGAATACATTCCATAAGGAAGAGCAGGTTGTTCCAGCTTGCAGAGAATCTTTGAAAAATCTTGGATTAGATTATGTGGACCTGTATCTTGTTCATTTCCCAATAGCCTTCAAGGTGATTTAGATATATTGAAATTAATTGAGAACTTAGAAAAAAATATTATATTAAATTTATATTTTTTATAAAGGAAGGGTCAGAACTTTATCCAGTAAATGAAGAAAGCAAATTATTAACTTCTGATATCGATTATCTGGAAACGTGGAAAGGAATGGAAGAATGCTTTCGTCAAGGACTTGCTCGAAACATTGGAATTAGTAATTTCAATTCAGAACAGATTACAAGATTACTATCAGCTGCAACTATAAAACCAGTCAATAACCAGGTAACTTGTATTATCTTATATAAAAAAAATTGTTAAGAGTAACATTTAAATTCGGATCATTCAAAATTCAAATCTTCAGGTGGAGCTTAATATCAATAAAAATCAGAAACAACTGATAGAATTTTGCAAAAAAAATGGAATAATCGTCACTGGCTATTCTTCTCTTGGAAGACCTGGTGCCAATGCAATATATGGTGATAGAAATATTCCAAACTTCTTGGAGAACCCAAAAGTCATTGAACTTGGGGAAAAATATGGCAAAACTTCAGCACAAATCGCTTTAAGATTTGTTGTAAGTATAATATAACAGCGAACTTCAAGTGTACTTTGTATTATAAATTGATCAATTTCATTTATATTTAAAAATCGCCTTCTCTCATTCGCAAATCCTTCATTATTTTGACAGATTCAACTAGGTGCTGCTGTTATTCCAAAATCAGTGACTAAATCCCGAATTAAGGAAAACTCTGAGATTTTTGATTTTATGCTGACTAAAGATGAAATGGAAATTCTTGAATCTCTTGAAACTGGAAAACGCGTTGTCTTACTTGAGGAGTATGTACCTATATATAATATAAATTTATATTTTTTTTATGTGTACCAATGATATAAAGATTAACTCTTTTGAATTCATAATAATTATTTCCACATTTATTGAAAAGTCGTTTAATTGAAAATTATTTGTAAATCAAATTTATATTTTTCTTTCAGGCTCAAAGACAACAAATATTATCCATTCGGCATTCCATTTTAATTTACATCATGAAAAAAGTGTACTCATAGTGGATAACGAAACCTATTTAATTTAAGAAACATTATTGCATTAAAATTAAGATAGGAAGAAATTCTTTCTATGAAATAAATTTTTTTTTCTATTTTGAAAAAATTCTTCATTTTTTTACGTGGAAACCCTGAAGTGAATCTGATTTTTTCTGAATAAATTATACAGGAAAAATTAATTTTTTTCATACATGTTCAAGAACGTACATTTTCGAGCTATAAACTGGACTGGATCCTGCTGGAAGTAAAAAGATAGAAATAGATAGAAATATGAGGATAGAAAGAGATAGAACTTTTCTATCTCTTTCAAGAAGCCGATTTCCATTTCCAAAACGCTATCTCTTTCTATTCACTACTATATATATCTATCGCTTTCTATCCCTGTGATAATATCTATCTCTTTTCACCCCTTAGTCTATCTCTACGCAGAAAAAATTTTAATTTCATTCTATCCCTAAATCTATATCTCCTTTGCCAGAAATAGATAATAAATGCGGAACTTAGTCATGTTTTAAAATGTAATTTTCATCGCGGAAGTCCAAAAGTAAAGAGTTTTGTTGCGTGTTTGATTATATTGATTATTCACCAACAGCTTAAAAACATGAAACAGTGTGACTTAATTTACAAAATTACAATTATTACTAATTCAAAAATAATTCTATTCTGATATTTCCATTTAATATTTATAAATATTTCTTCAGCATTTCAAGGTAATAAAAAAAAAGAAAAATCGCGCTTCTGCTTGTAAAACTTGTTTCCCCTCAACAAAATTTTTACAAGAGGGTGTAGAATTTGCAAAATCACAAATTTTTGTAATCGTTCATTTAATTTTCTGGTATTTTGAATGATTTTTTTATCATTTTCACTACCAACTCAATGGTATTTTTCAAAATCTACCTGCTATCGCGGCCATATTGACATGATTCCGCTGGTGGCGCCCTCAAGGATTCAGATCCCAATAGGGACACGAACCCATGCGCATCGTGTCCACAGTCCAGAGCTAACGAAGGATTTAAGAGTTATGTTGTAAACATAACTCATTTCGGTTTAATTATTTCGTTTAAAAAAAATAGTTATTTGTAATTAAGGGCATTGCATAAACGAATTTTGAAATTTGTGTTGCTACACCAATAATTCTATAACTCCCAACTGAGCATCTGTAAGAGAGAATTTCGTAATAGATTACGTAAAAATCCGAATTTTGGGTCCAAAGTGGTCGAAACCTCAAGAATACCATTGGAAAATGATAAAGGTTTGACATCTATAGAGATTGTCACAACAGACAATATGGCTGCGCGGGAGATTAAATTTCACGCTGGGAATATTGTAATTTATGCATAAATCTGGCATTTACGGAAAATTCGAAGGTGATAGAGAAAATTCTATAACTTCCAACTAAATATCTGTAAGAGAGAATTTTAAGCGTACCAGCGCTCCCGAATGCGTCTGCTACTATCTATATCTGCCACTTCTTGACGAATCTGAATTGCCAAAAATCCTTTCACACACACATTCTAGATGTGTTTAGGAAGCGATTTGTGTAAAAAAATCGATTTTTTTGACCCATCACATGAGACGACCCCTTTAACTCTCAATATAAATTTTTTCGTTGAAAAATATTTCAAAATGGCGGCACTGTAGCCATTCTCCCGCAGCGATTTTTTTTTGCGGCACGCACTTTGACAACCGCAAATTTTAAGGTGGAACAAAAACAACATTTTTTTCTTAATCTGCATAAGTATAGCTAGAGAATGACGTACGGAATTTTAAACTAGCTGTGAAGTTGTATCAACTTTTGTGCTCATTCAATGAGCACTTTGCTTCCTGTAAGCAAATATGATTTGCTTCCTCATAGAGGAAGTATTAAGTATTCTTTACATCAGCATTAAATTTTGATTATTTGAGAAGTTATATTCAAAAAATTCATTTTCGAAAATTACAATAAAGCATAACTTTCTTATTTTTCAATGAAATATATTAATCTTATAGGTCAATCGATTCGTCTCGATGCAAGGAACTTTTATTTTCCTTACGTCAGCTTCGAATTTTGAATATTAGAGAAGTTATAGTTGAAAAACTAATTTTTAAAAATTAAATAGAACCATAACTTTGTTATTCTTCAATGAAATGAAATAACATTATAGACCAATCGATTCGTCTCGATGTAAGGAACATTTATTTTCCTTACGTCAAGTCAATATTTTGATTATTTGAAAAGTTATAGTCGAAAAATTAATTTTTGAAAATACAATTAACCATAACATCCTTATTTTTTAAAGAAATGCATTAATCATATAGGTCAATCGATTCATCTCGACACAAGGAATCTTTATTTTCCTTACATCAGCTTTCAATTTTGAATATTTGAGAAGTTATAGTGCAAAAATGAATTTTACTAAAATTATAAATAACCATAACTTCTTTAATTTTCAGTTAAATGCATTAATCATACAGGTCAATCGATTCGTCTTGACACAAGGAATCTTTAATTTCCGTACACGAGCTTTGAATTTTGATTATTTAAGAAGTTATAGTAGAAAAATAAATTTTTAAAAAATTTTTAAAGTATATAAAACTTGTAAAATTAAATTTTTTTTAAATCCTTGTGATAGAATTAAGGTTTTATAGGGTGGAAGAAGTGTGTCAAATTTCATCTATTTCTATAGACACGTTCTAGAGATATGCTGGGAACAAAAAAAAGGGACACACACACACACGGACAATTTTTCAGGACATCATACTAGATATATTCCAATTAAAATTTATCAAAAAAAAAACCTCTTTTTAGAAAATGGATTTTGTCACGACTACAAAGCTTCCTCTATGAGGAAACAAAATATTGTTTTTTGTAAAATTGGCAAGTGTTTGAAGAAAAAACGTCATTTTTGGATGAAAAAAAGTCCAGTTATTTCTTCATAAAAATTGTTTAAATTTAATTATCGAAAAATCCGTATTTCATTCTTTGCAAAATTTTGTTTTACATATGTGGTTAACATTTCAAAAGAAAATATTGAAAATTGTTCGAGTAATCCTGCGTGCCGTTTTGAAAAAACGTGTTTCGAGAAAAACGCGTTTAAAGTTTTGAGTTCAGTTTTAGAAGTTCTTTCCGAACGTGCACTGACGCTACACTAACGTACTTTTATTCGAAAATTTTGCTTGAATTGTACACGCATACACTCTAAGAACATCTGTGAATGTATTACAGAATTTAAGAATCTATTGGTAAGAGGGAACAGGATACATTCCGAGAGGTAGCTACACAGTGTGTCCCAAAAATAACCGAACTTTATATTTATATCATACAACATGCAGCGCCATCTATTAAAAACTTACAGCATAAAAAAGATACATTCATCCTCTTTCAAACGCACCTAACTTCATTTAAATCGGATGACAGATGTTAAAGTTACAGCCATTTCAATACAAGAAAAAGTGTGCTAATGTTACAAAACAAAAATGGAACAAAGAGCAAATATAAAATTTTGTGTTAAACTTGAAAAAAAATTCGCTGAGACATACGAATTGATGAAAAAAGTTTATAGTGATGAATGTATGAGTCGTACTCAAGTTTATACGTGGTTTACACGATTTAAAAATGGTCGTGAGGATTTAAATGACGACCTAAGGCCAGGTCGTTCAGAAGCTAGTAATCGTGCTGAATTTGTGGAAAAAGTCCGTGAAATCATTGGTATCGATGCAAATTTTACTACGAGAATGTTGGCTGAGGAATTAAATACGAGTAAAAACACTATTTGGGGAATTTTAACTGAAGATTTGGGTAAAAGAAAGATCTGTGCGCGTTTTGTTCCACATGAATTAAATGAAGACCAAAAAATCGCTCGTGTGGAGCATTGCAAAGACATTGTTGAAACTGCTGAAAACGATCCAGACTTTCTTGATTCGATCATAACTGGTGATGAGACATGGTGCTTTAAATATGACCCTGAAACTAAGCGTCAATCTGCTGAATGGAAGACCAAAGGCGAGCCAAAACCAAAAAAATTGCGTTTTCAGAAGTCTCGAATCAAGACAATGTTGATTACTTTTTATGATTCAAAGGGTATTGTCCACAAGGAATTTGTTCCAGAAGGTCGAACTGTTAATGGAGAATACTATTTAGGCGTTTTACATCGTTTGTGGAAAAGAATTGGTCGTGTTAGACCTGAATATCCAGCAGGAAAACACCTGTTTTTATTGCACGATAATGCACCACCTCACAAGACCAAAAAAGTGAACGAATTTTTGATGAAAAAACGGATTTCTCTCATCAACCACCCTCCGTATTCACCTGATTTATTCCTATTTTCTATTTCCAAAATTGAAAACCAAGATGAAAGGAGCATTTTATGATGATATCCCAGCCATTCAAGCAGCCGGAACAGAGGTGCTGAAGAACATTTCTATCAATGACATAAGAAAATTTATGCATGCGTTGGTTGATCGTTCCAAATGTTGTATTCAGTCTAATGGAACCTATTTTGAATAAATAATAACTTTCAAAGGTAATATAATGTGTATTTTATTCTATAGACAAAAAGTTCGGTTATTTTTGAGACACACTGTGTATATTAGACGTCCGACACGCCTCAGGAAAATGCGAAATTTAAACAGAAAAAAATTTTTTCAAGTATAAAATCTTTTGTCACATATTTTAAAAGGTTCAAACTAAATTTTAAGCAAAAAAAAAAAAAAAATTGCCAGAAAAATTTACTCTGGTGTAACCCCTTAACATACGATTTGGGCGGAAATTTTATTGGTCTTGTCCAACTTCTTTCGAAGCAACCCCTGCTGTAAGTAAAGAGATAGAAATCCTATCCCTTTGTATCTCTTTCTATCCCTAAGATAGAAAGGGATAAAGATTGTTTATCCACTTCTACCTTTCGCCTATACCCGCCTATCTCTTTCCATCTCCATATTATTCCACATCCACGAATATCTTCTTTAGTCTCCTCTTTTCCATTCCTTTTTATCTCTCTCTTATCTACATCCATATCTATCTCTTTCAATCCCCACTTCTCCACCTCTTTCAATCTATTGTCTATTGCCGTCTATCTCTTTGAATCCGCACTTCTCTATCTCTATTTATCTCTCGCCTATTACAGTCGGTCTCTTTCTATCTCCATATATGTTACTCAAAATCGCTCTTATCTCTTTCAATCCTCTCTTTTCTATTCCTTCCTATATTTCGCTTATTCTTGTCTATCCCTTTCTATTTCCTTTTCAAACTCAAGTCGCTTCAATCTCCAATTCTCTATCCCTTTCTATTTTTATCTCAATCCACATCCACGACTTAGTTGGAAAAATTTAATCACTTTGTGACTTCATGTTAACTATTGTCATAAATTAATAATCAACTTTAGACTCCAAATTCCATTCCGATGGTAGGCCCGTGGATCATTTCTACTAGAAAAAACCAAGCTTCACTTGAGGACGCGCAATCCTGAAACTAAGCGCCAATTTAAGAATAAAAATATACTAAAACACAGGTGAGTAGTGTACCAAAAGTTTCCTAGCAGTATTATTATTATACATATATACACAATACTTTTATGTATAATTTGAATCAATGACAAATTTAAAAAATTTTTAAATGGCGAAGATATGAGCCAATGAGTAGGACACTTTTTTGAAAATCCTTGTTGATGGTGTACCTAGTTTCTGGATCAGGCATTTTTTAAAAAAAAAAAAATTTTTTTGCTCATTTAGAAAGGTAATCGCTATCGTGTGACGTAGGGAAAAAATTTTTTTTAATTTTTTGTAGAAATGACAACTGTTTAAAAAAAAAAATTTCTAATTTTTATAGAAATTTTGAGTTTAAAAAATTCATAATTTATGAACAGGGCACCCAATCAAAAAAATCATACGTCACATGATAGACAATAGTATAAAGAACATGTGTTTAAAATTTTAACAAAATCGGTTGAGTAGATCTTGAGATATCATGTACACCAGTTTGAAAATAGTAGTTTCGAGAAAAACGCGAAAGAAAAAACAGTACGGTGCGAAAGAGACCAAATCGCAGAAAGCTGGCTAGAACTATGGAATTGTTCATAAAATGGGCCAAATTCTGTTATTCACTGGTTTTTGGGGTCGCTGATTACGAATCTGGTGTCAAAAATTTCAAAATCAGAATAGCGGATCCAATATGGCGGACGAGTATGCTAAATAAGGGCTAGAGCACAATGGAGAACTAAGCCTATTCCCTAAACCTAATGATGGTTCTATCCTTTTCTATCGTATTGCTCCATCTTTCTTATCACGTGACCGCAAGAGATAGCGCCATATGATAGAAAAGGACAGAACCTGAGGTAACAGGTTAGTTCTCCATTGTGCTCTAGCCTTAAATTTTGGATTATTTTCAAAATTGGTATAAAGGGGTTTTTGAAGTCGCTGATTACGAATCCGAGGTCAAAATTTAAAAAAAATGGCGGATACAATATGGCGGACGAATTGTTTATAAAATAACAAATTGTTTATTGTCTTTCATGAATTTAGTTAAAAAACGGTTTTTATCTATAAATTATTCATATTTAGTGCGAATCAATCGATGAATCACTGTCAATCTCCTTGAATCCATTTTCACTCACTTATTTGTTTATCAAAAATTCAAGAAATTTTTAATCAATTGCTAACTTTCCCGGATAGGTGCTTCATTTTTTCTAGGTATTTGGGATTGAATCCAAGTATTTTTCGAAACCCGGTACTCTTCAAAAGAAAAAATTCTTTTTTACATTTTTGATATTAAATAAAAAAATTATATAAAATTTTTTTTTCAAAATCTGGATCAAAATTTTTGCGTGGAATTTCATTAGCTTTCATTTAAAAAAAAACGTTCAAATCGGTTCAGAAATGGCTTCACAATATAAATTTGCCCGCGAAACTGTTTATGGCCCCACTGTGGGTCCGAGCGGAACCTGAGTTTCAGTGACGCGTTCACTTCTAATTGCTGTAACTTCGGAAATAGTTTGAATTTTGAAATGATTGAACGTTTAAAATATTCTTAAAAGTATAAACAATTTATCTAAATAAAAAAAAAAAAAATAGATTTTTTGAAAAACTCATGGTGGTGTAACCACTTAATCAGATCATCCATCATTTTCTTTTCATTTCAAACTGCATTTAAGGATTTCTGACGTGGCCCTTCTTCGTAAAATTGTAACCCTCACCCTCTTGTAATTTTTTATTATCTCACCCTGGCTACCGGATTTTGACAAGAATATTAGGATAAGGTATGATAAATAATGCGCCATAAGAACAATGGATGAATTGCCATTCAATGTATGGTTTTATATCATAATGTTATTACAGAAATTGTATTTTATAATAATTAAAAGTAATAGTAGTTTATTGGTAAATCACTCTTGGGCGAATCAACCTATCGAGACTACGACGCATCAATCGTCGCACCCCACGATTTTCACTCTGTTGTTCCTTTAGATTCAATTAAACTTCCTTTTGGCATCACCAAATCTTCCTCTTTTTATAATCATATCGTCATCATCATCATCATCATCATCATCGTCATCATCATACACAATGGAAAAAAATGTTACATTTGTACAACCATCATATACATGTTACATTTAGATTACGGTTAATTCATTACCATTTTTTTAAAATGTGTTTTATGTGTGTGTCGAAAGGGAGATAGAGAGAAAGAGTATCTCCATATGTTTAAAGTGTACGTGTTTCTTGTGAATACCTACTTATGAGTGAAATGCTGCTAAACTCAAAACGATCTACGCGCAATGCTCTCTGCGTTATAAAATTACTTGATTACATTAATCTGAAATTTTTGATGATTTTCCAATTTTTTAAATTCAACTGTTACTTATATAGTGACAATACAATAAGATATGTGTGCATTGTGTATGCGTTCCTTTCAACTTCACTCTACACGATCAGTTTTACATGAAAATTAGTTTTATAGCTTAAAGCCGAAAGGAAAACACATGTCAAGTTTAATATAAAATTTTTTATTTTTTGCAGGGTTTTTACATGCCAAATTAGCCATTGGCCATTTTGAATAAAAGTTATGCGATAAGAGGACGTTTAGCAACATTTATTAATTTCTGACAAGGATTAATGAATTGAACGATTTATAAACATATAAAGATCTAAATTTTAACTCTTGATTTTCGGAATTGCTAAACACATCCATCATGCACATATAAGCAGCCACCACAACCACACCTTCCACTGTGGTACATGATATTACATGGTACATAGTTATAAATGAATTTGTGTAACTTTTGAATTTCATAAGCAGAGGACGTTGCGAGCAGCTGGTGTTGAACTGAATGTGGCGGAGATGACAATAAATAAGTCCTAAGGTACTGATTGCGTACAAAAGAGAAAAACAAAGACAAAACTCAAAGCGACGAAAGAAATACACGTAATAATTAATTACCGTATAAAGATTAATTAATAACTGCACTTACGACGATAAGCGCGCCGACGGAAAAACGGCCTCTCGTGGCGCGCAACGAATATTATTTATAACTATACTGAAGTATGTATAACTCGATTAATTGATTATTTATAACTTTATTTAGTAATTATTCAAGTGGCGGCTTCTTTTTTCAGACGGCTCGGGTTAAGGGAGCCTCTACTAAACGACTCTAGGGAATAAACACGAGATAGACTGTAAAATTCGTCTTTTTCAGTATAAAATGCAGTTGCATGTTGGTTTCTTACTTTTCAAGAAGCGCTAAGTCGTCCGAAATTCGGCCGCAAACGCGGCAATTACGAGAGGAGAGGCTGAAACTTTCTCAGTAACAATACCAATTATCAGTTGAAACAAGCGAGAATATTTATTATTAATTCAAAGTTTCAGTTGTGAATTTCGGATTTTTCGATTCTTTCTGTAATGTTAACTTTTAAATATTTAAAACGCCAAAAGAAATAATAGTAGTAATAAGAGAAAAAAAAAAAAAAAAATTGAAACTAGAAAATCCGCCTCTCCAGAGTCGAAAAAATTTCCGTAATGTCTGTTTTTACTTGTAATAATCGTCAGAAAAAGCTATATTTCTCTTTAATACATGAATGTGTGTGATGGGCGCGAAAATTAAACAAGTTTCCTCTTTCTGTTCAATATATGGTAAAGTGCGCTGAGTACGCTAAAGTCGCATGAACTACGTGTTTTTCTCAGATTTTTGTTTTCTTTAAATCTTATAACAATCACGTATCTATTCGCTTCGTTTAGTCTGTTGTAAAAAACATTGTCGAAAATGATTTTCTTTTTGCAGCTATTTTGTCGTTTCTACAATCTATACACTAATATACAAGTTATGCAATTTTTCTTCTTCGTATGCTCATCCGTCCCACTTATATCTATAAAATTATCTGCTAAAATGGAATATATTGTTCTTAATCATCCCTGTCTGTATTTACGAATTAGTATATGTGTAGAAATGTGTATGTTTCCAAGTTGCTTTTACAACCATCCCCAGCAACGACAAATTATTGAGATCAACACCTTGTCTGAGATCACTTCACTTACATCACTTTGACGCGTGCCATCGTGCATACAACAATAATCAGTGTATAATTCAATTATAAAATCTACTCGTTAATGATAGTTAGACGTAATTTTGTCATCTAATTGAAAGTATCTTTATTGAATAATCAAGTTAAAAACACGCAAATTGAAAATTTGAGAATATCGCAATTCTTCGAGTTACCTATGTACATGTAACTTACAGCAGTCATCTCACACACAGATTTCGACGTTTCATTTCATAAAGTAAAAATTTTCTGAATGCAAATTACAAAGGATTATAAATAAAGTAATTGATAACGCTGTTGGAGAGAGTTGTGCAAGTCAACGGTGTGTCAAGTATTTTACGGACGTACGTACAAGCAGGGAAATTGAGTTAAAATGTACCTAGCTATTTTTCAAAATCTAAAATCCAAACACACATTAAATAATAAACAAATATTACAATTAAATGTGCAATTCATCAGAAGGTAACTAGCCATTTCTTATTTTTACAAAAATTTACATATATTGAACAAGCATTCAACTTTTTTTCAATGTGTGTTGAAAAAAATTTCTCTAACTTTTCCCTGGGTGTCGTACGCACGCTTATTCAACATAGTGAATTGGTAAATGTAGTGTTGACGTGTTTCAAGAGATACGACTTAATAGGGAGATAGCGCGCTACTGTACATCAGTCTTAATATCAGGGCGCACCATTCCCACGACACTCCTTTAAATTTTCGTTTACTTATTATTATTATTATTTTTTTCTCGCGAAGGATCTTAGAGCTTGTTACTCTTTTCTTTCAACCAAAGATCATTTACACCAGCGCCATGGCAGTTGAAATTGGTATGTACTTACGAGTATGAATTGTTGATGTGTATTTCGTGTAAATTATCTGTCTTTGTCCTGTGTGTGTTTGTGTGTGTGATTGAGAGATTATAGGGGCAGGTGAGGCAAGTATGGATGGTGGTAGTGATCGCATTCTACAAGTGGGAGGTTCACAGATCTTTCATATATATATAATACAATTAGCGTGTAGTAGTAAAATCATATACAATTGTTACAATATTTAAATATTACTTATTACATATTACATATATATCATATCGATAAGGTTTTTAAGGTTTAAGTATACATATACAGATGTTATATATATTTATATATAAATCAATATTTATATCGTTACTTAATTTGCCTTCCTGCTAGCAGCGTCACGTCGCGACAAATCCGATATCATTTTGGTGGGTGCAAATCACGCTCGATGTGACGCTGCCACTTTCCAGCATCGAGTATGAGGTATCTGTAAACAACAAATTCAACGCGAGTTTCAATTTATGGTAAAAATTCCAGAGTTCTTTTAAAACAAATAAAAATACCGAGATTTTGTACAAATTACGAGTTGAAAAAGAAAAAAAAAAAAACTAGTCGACTGAAAAAGGTTACACCATCTTTAGTTGAAACGTGTGAAACGGTGATAACAATACCAATAATGAAGAAATAAAACATGACATTATTTTTTTTCTTCATAATTGTTACATATAATGTTTGAATCTGTATAATATCACAAAATGGTGCAAATACGAATTTGGTTGACTGAAAATGTCAAATTCAAATTTCTTTTTGCTGTCTCCAAAATGTCAAATTTACAATATACAAACTAGACATTTATCCATACAGCACGTTTTCTAGATGGCGCTAAAAACTTAAAATGTATCTTTCTCCACAATAAAAACTGTCGCTAGATAATTATTGGATCTTGAAAAACACCTCTTGTCTTTCTAAAAACAGAAAAAGGAATTCTTTTGGAATTGAGTGGACGCATTGAATTTGCAGTTATGCAGTAACCTTATCTGACCAAGAAAAGTCACGCGACCAGTCTTGGCCGGTAACATATCCACTCTTGATACTTGCAGCATAGCTTATTAATCAAAGAACAAACAATTCCAGAAGGGGATAAATACAAGCAAGCCAGCGAGCAAGTACAAAGAGGTGAAATTTAGGAAAACTCGAGTATCTCCCGACTGTTCGCGATTTGCAACGATGGCCGATAAGTCCGAGATGAATTTACACCTCAGATCGAACCGGCTGGAGAACATAACGCAAGATGTGTTCAATAATAAAACATAAAAAAAAAAAGTCGAAATTACATTATCGCCTGCATCTCTTTTGTCCGTTTTTTCCTCGCTTTTTACATGGTCGTACTCAGAGTGCAGGTGCACCGTCGATAATCGCTATATAAAAAATTTACACTATGTATAATCAAAAGTCGTTTTTCTTAAAGAATTTTTAAGTGTCCCGTAAGGGTGAAGGGGGGACGTTGGTTTCCGATGGCGACACGCCGACGTTGTCGAGGATTTTGTCGCCGAGAAACATTGCTTTGTTCGTGGGAGGGAAATCTACCGCTTTTATATATTCAAGTCCGTTGAATATTTATATGTATGTATATAATATGTATACGATGCCTAGAGCAATTAGTAGCGATAGTGGATAATCTTTAAGAGGCGGTTAATCGAACAATGTTTATGATAATAATTATAATAGCGAGTAAGAATATAATAAAGATAATTATAGAATAATAATAATCGCAACATGTAACGCTCGTTAGACGTGGGATATATTTCCTTCCCGCTGATGTCGCCTTTGCCCTTAAAAATGGTCCGTGGGGTGACGATACTTCTATTACAAATGAGTGAAAGAGTGAGAGTGAGAGCGGGAGTGTGGAAGGGGTGAAGATCGTAAAAAGAGATAGAGAAATGCAGAAGGTGATTGAATGTAAGACACAGATTATAGACAGAAGGATAGATAGAGATAGAGAGAGATAGAGAGGGAGAGGGAGAGAGTTCGTGGCTTCGGTTGATTTTAATTTACAAAAATGACGCGCGATTTATAGTAGACAAGGGAATTGTCGTTATTCCTTAAGAATTACGTCGTTGAACGGTGTTCAAAGTAGGGTCATATTTATAATGGCGAAGCGACTCGATAGACGAGAGGGGCTGGAATGTCTGTCTGTGAGTGAATGGAATTCAGTATAAGCGGCTCCCTCCGGATTTTTGAGCGATCTCTCTACCGACGACGGGGATTCGAACGGTCTTTTATTCTTATCCATTTTCTTTCCTCTAGTTTTTCTCTGTTTATCAGTTTCTTTTTACAAATAACTAATCCACGCGCGAAGAAAGATCGAAAGAGTAAAGGTACTTAGGAATTTGTCAACTTGATTAATAAATCGTAATATGTACAATATTTTACAAAGAAAGCGGCTACGTTCCCTCTTTTTCGTTTCTTTCCTCTTGCCAGACTCAATTTTATACAAAAGATAAGCTTTCCCGTTTTTTTTTTTCAAATTTATTTAACACCTACTATAACAAAATATTACACATTGTACAAAATTTTCAACTCCCCGTAGAGAGAATGGTTGTGATTCGCCGAAAATCCGTGGGGAGGGTGCTGCAATTTGTCGGCGGTCAAGTTGGTATTGTATACAATTGATTTTCGCGAAGGCTAATTTACACGCTAGGCGATTCTCTGATTCGAGTAACGCTTTTTTTTTCTTTCTGTTACTTTACCGTTTATACAATATACAATCGAGTTCGTTTACGTTGTGAGGAGAGGAGGATAACCGGGTCAAACTAGTGGCTTGATACCAGTGAAGTACCAAAATCCATAAACACGCGGAAAGGGATGATCCTCTGAAGAAAATCGTCTACAGCTGCATCCGAACGTAACTCGTAGTTTAATTATTTAATTTAATTAATAATTATCGTATAATACACAATATTCACACGAGTCTTTTAAAAAAAAAGAATGAAGAAAATAGGGAGGGCAGGAGAGCAGGAGAAATAGACCGAGCAAAAGAGGGAACGCTTGGAAAAGTAAAGGAGGAGGAAGAGGAGGAGGAAGAGGAGGAGGAGGGTGGGAACGCGTTTTACACGCTTTTCTTTTATGTATATCACAATTTACAAAAGTCGAGTGAGAGAGGATGCTCTCGAGAAAAAAAAAAGAAGAAAAACGCAAAATTTCCTGAAGAACGGAGCCGCCTCTGTCTCCCTCTTCTCGGCGATCTTGCGATCATTCACGTCTTGAAATTACAAGAGCTCTACAAAGCGGCAACGTCGGGGCAGAGTCAGCGGTCGGTTTCAATCGAGAATATGGTCTCGATTTCATTCCCATGTCGAACACTAAACGCTAAACCACTATTGTCGTCTTTCGACGCAGGTGGACCAATTAATCACCGGTCTAACCAAACTGCTATTCATACGCGAATATAATACCACATGTCTTACTGCGATCAACGTTAAATGCATGCAGCACTAAGGTCTACCCTAGTTGTCTAAATGTCATCTTTCTTTCGTTTTTTTTTTGTTTCCTTTTATCGACATCGACGAGTCCTGATTGCGCTGATTCTTAAGGACAGGCAAAGCTATTCATGACAGCAAGTCTCCTAGTATAGGTGAAAAAAATCGAAACTTTCATTCTGGATTGTTGATCTTATATACCCAGGAGAAAAGTTGACATGAAGGTTTTGCTTTTTTACTTTTTATAGTTTCGTTTACGAGTCCTTCGGATTCTTAGAGAACTTGCGTGGATTGTTGTTGGGCAGGCGTGGGAACGGGTCCGGCTGAAGATGCAGGGGGTCCAATGGGTCCCAGATCACCTGCACCCGTCGACGCACCCGCAGGCGTCGACACTCCCATCGCCGATGCCGTCTTCATGAAAAATTTTTCGAGTTTAACGATTATATGTTTGCCATAGGTATACTTGCGAAGACTGCCCAAATGTGGTCGAATCTTGTGCATCAAAACTTTGCGCTGGGCTGGTTCTGCAACGTCAATCATCTTCTGCACAACATAGTTGGCATATTGGTCTTTCATCATCACATTCAAAGCACTGAAAATAAAAATAATAGATTTTAAAATTTTACACATCTCTACAAAATATACTATCTTACAAATAATTAAACACTCAGCACGCTGAATGAAAAAAAATTTTGAGAAAATCCTCTTTCAAAATTATTAGAAAAACGATCCGGATAATACAGCATTCTAAATTCAAATTCTATTAATTTGCTTGCTCATAGAGGAAGCTTTGTAGTGGTGACAAAATCCAATTTCCAAAAAAAGTTTTTTTTTTTCAACATATTTCAAGGGGAATATATCTGATATGGTGTTTTGAAAAATTTTATTGTGTGTGTGTGTGTGTGAATTCATTTTTTGACTATAACTTCTCCAATAATCAAAATTTAAAATAACACAATTCTATATAAATTTATTTTGAAAGCGTCACCAAGACTTTAGGAAATTTTCAGGGTGTCTAGTGATATTAGAAATTCCCGGGTTTTTCCTTGTTTTTTCGCGGTCTTTTCCCAGTCAAATTTTTTTTCCTCAGACCAATTTATAGTTAGTTGACTTTTTATGATTTTTGAAAAAAATTCTTTTTTTAATTTGATAAAGTAGAAATAGAATCCAAAGAAGATAAAATAGAAAAAAGTCGATTTTTCAATAAAATATATACAAAAAATTCCCGGGTTTTTCATGGTTTTTTTCCCGGTCAAATAAAATTCCCGGGTTTTTTCCGGTTTCCCGGTCCACTAAGAGACGTACTTCAATATTATTTTTTTAGAAATATTAAAAATCATTGAAAACTGAATTTTATGAATAATTATGATACGGAAATAGTTAAACGAATGAAACTTTCTCTCAGCGCAAATTATTTTTCTCAATGGGTTTCTATAACTTATTATGAAAAAAAAAAAGAACTCTTGAAAGAACTATGCCCAATTTCTCATGGAAAATGGGCCATGATAAAAGCAATTCAAAACATAGGTAGAATAACAGGGCACAAAGAGAGGATTAAAAATTCCATGGTTACAATGTTCTAATCGAGGTCCTTTAGGTATTTGAGGGTTGCAAAGTCTCCTACTGCATATCCAATATGGGTAAAGTTCCGAAAAGAGTACACCTTTGATTTTTTTGAAACTGCGTACACCTATATATTTTGATGAGCTGATTACTGCTACTATAGTCAAAAGTAATTCCTCTATTTTCTGTCCGTGGCGCTCTCGTAGCTAAAGTGTAGGGATCCTAGAGTTCTTAGTGAGTAATATTACCGCGGTAATATTCTCATTCTCGGTAACGTTACCGAGAAGGTAACGTTAAAATAAATTACCTTGCAAATTTTGGAGAATTTATAAGAATTTTTTTCTTCTTAATTTTTATCATTTTTTTCTAACTTATATCATGTATATCAATTATATCACAATTTTTCACTTACTTTAATCGATAAAAATAAATTTTTGTAAAACTCCTATGTAAATAATGCTCTGAAATCTCCCAGATAAGATTTTGATACAGATTTCGACGTTACCGATCGAGAGTGACGTAATGTTAGAATGTTAAGTACCAGAATAAATACAAATTTTATTGATTAAAATTTATTTAATTATGTGTTTATAAGCATTATTAATAATTACACTACATTATTATTAATAAATAATTGTACTATTAATTGTTTACCTAGATAATGTTAAAAAATGCTAATTCTCATAAATTCTCGTAATCCGTTCTTATGTTTTGTATACTCCGCGTCTGAAAATCAATGTTGCCTCACAGTCATAAATTATATACTTTGCGTTCGTGGGCGGATCATCCGTTATCCCAAGGAGAATAGACTACAGGAGATCAAAGCCGTGTACATATACTTCACGAAAAATGAACATATTTTTTCAGGAAGTACGTAGTTCATGAAGTACCCACCGGGGCGCTAGCATGTTCGCATGTAGAAAAATGACCTCCACGAAGGAATAATAAGGAGACCCAACTTCCAGTGGAAAGCCTTTCGAAACTGGAAACAAAAACTGGATCATAAGTCTTTAAAAGAACCTTATTTGAGTGCGCATGTGCGCAGTAGTCCTCTTCCTACTCGTGGGAAAGTGTGCGAGTGAGAAAGTTTTTAAAATTGACATTAGATAGAGAGGTTATGTTCGTTTGTTGATTGTTATATGAAGGATACTCCAAATAAATTATATAAACAATATTTTCAGTACGACATTTTACATTTTACGATGCATTACATTTTACGACATTTTCGATCTTAGACACCTACATCGATATTTTTTTCATTATGTAGGTTTTTTATCACAAAAAATATATTTGGAAGTGATAGAAAAAAAAAGTATTCAATAAATTTATTTCAACGTATGATTAACGAAATAATAACAAAGATTTATTACAACTTCAAGATTTCAAGATAAAAAAAAATTTAATAATATTCTACATACTTACCACTTTTATAATCCACTCTTTTTAACTATAAAAATCTAAATTTTGTCACACACCGCTGTATACCGCATGAAATCGCATAACAAACGAACATAACCTCTCTATCTTATGTCAATTTTAAAAACTTTCTCACTCGCACAGTTTCCCATGAATAGGAAGAGGACAACTGTGCACATGCACACTCCAATAAAGTTCTTTTAAAGACTTACGATCTAGTTTTTGTTTCCAGGTTGCGAGAGGGAGTTCGGTCTCCTTATTATTCGTTCGTGATGATCGCCTTCTTGGGCACCTCAACTAGAGGTGCCTCACTGAATGTCATGTTTATAATATTTATACGTTTATAAAATAAATAATATATCGAAATGGTAAGTAATAATATTATTGAAATTTTTTTAATTTTTAACGTTATGTAGTATTTAATCATAAAAAAATGAATAACACAAGCGTGTGAATGATTGAATAGTATATCATCGTTAGTTTCAAGGGTTATAGTTTGTTGTGAATTAACTAATCAGTTGCAATTATTACCTTATTATTATTATTATTATTATTTAATACTAATATTGATATTTAATAACGAGATTAGGCGCGCGCTTGAGCGCGCGTGTTTCGTTTATAGAAAGTGAAATGAAAATTGAAATCCTCGCGCCAAGTCGAGAATACTCACGACTTGACGCTCACTTCATGCGTAACCAGTGTTTATGCAGGAAATGCATGTAAAGGTAACGCTATGAAGTTAGCCGAAATTCATGTCCTTTTTATAATAGGAATATTGAGATGGAAATTACTGACAATATGACAATATACTGATTTCAGGTTATATTATTGTGTATTATTGTGGACGGCCATTTTTGTACATGCGACCATGCTATCGCCCCGGTGGGTACTTCATGAACTACGTACTTCCCGAAAAAATATGCTCATTTTTAGCTGCACTACTTTGGTCTCTTTATAGTCTATTCTCCTTGCGTTATCCCCAAACTTTGTACTTCGAAACGTTTGACTCTCACTCACTTGGTGACAGACCGAAGCACGAGCAAGACGCGTTTCTGAGATTGTGCGTGCATTCGTGCAATGCACAGTCATTTCAAATAAAGTACCAGTTGAGAAATTGTGTGTAATTTTATATCTGGCGTAACCCAGACTAACCCTTTTCCAACCTAAGTTAAGGGCGGTTATTTCTCATAACCATCAACGTTACAAAAGCAATGAAAACCTAAGGAAGAGGGACCACAATTTGAAGCCATGTCTAATACATGGCGTACGGTCTCCTTATACTACTTCATGGTCATCAGATTATCAACTGCGGTGCGCGATCCCTTCGTTACCACCGAAAATCGAACTCCCCAAACTTGATGTGAAAAGTATTGTATTTGACACGTTAAGAAGGAGGCAGTCTCCCGTTGTGACGCCAACCTCACACTCTCCGGAATTGCCTACTTTCCACACTTGTCAAATAAATAGCTATTGCATTTCAGATGAGAAAAACGCAAAAAACCATGAAAATCATATTTGCGCCAATTTTCACTATCATATTTGTAATCAGCGCTCAACTGTTCCCCTTACTCCCACTAGGTATTGTAGCCCAATCCGGACATAGTTCTTTAGTAACCTACCATATTGTGGTTAACTTTCAAATAACAGCCAGATGTAAAACAAACAAAAATAAGCACAACACGAAAAATTGTGAGTAATAATGAAAACTTACTTGTCATTAAATCCACAAACTTCTTCAATGAGTACTGCACGTTCTTGTCTTGTAGCATGTGTTACGCATTTCTCCACAACGTTGCTTGCAAATTTGTGCTGAGAGAGGGCGAGCACCTTGCCTCTTACACTGCTGATTAATTGCGCCTTATCTTCTGGTTTACCGTGCTCTGAATATAAAAGTAAAACATTAGTTACAGAATTTAGATTTTACAGAAAAAATAACATTTAGTATATTAGTCCAGTATATTTTCTAATTACAATGCACAGTCAGGTAAATCTACGATAACCAGGGCTGCCAGAGACTAATGTATTTCAAAAAAATGACAAAAATCCTTTTAAAAAGTGACTTATAGTGAATGTTTCTTTAAAAAATGATTAAAAGTGGCTCTGTGGTTTAGCCCTGATGAAAATAGATTTCTTACACTCGACTCTCTCAATAGGCAACAAATAAAAAACAGAGGCCCTCCCAATAGGCAACAAATTTCCTCTCTCAAATGTCACATCAATTGCATATAAAATAATACTATTTAACATTATTAACTGCGCGCGAACATCAATCAGTCAAATGCCGAGCGCAACGCATGCGTAGTTGTTATCAACTGCTTATTGAGAGAGATTCTGGGCTGACTGAGCGATCTCCCCCGAGATAGCGCAGTAGAGCCCTGCCCGGCCTCTCAAGTTACAGATCTTGCGGAGTTCACACTCCCAACAACCTGGTCATGGCCGAATGTTTAAAGCTTAAAGAGCGAATATAGCGCCAACGAAGAAGTAGAAGAAGAAGATTGAGAGAGATGCTGTTGCCTATTGGAAGATTTTGCCTATTGCGAGATTCGAGTGTATTTACAATGTAGTGTCATTTCACTTCACGAAACAATGTAAAGCAACAAAAAAGTTAGTGTATTTGTAAAAAAAAAAAAAAAAAAATGGGGGTTGGTCTATTAAAATTATGGTTAGTCTATTAACCATAATTTTTTACGGTTTTTTAACCTTATACCAATGTTAAGAATTGTTAAGTAAGAGAAGTTTAATATTCATTTTCATTTAATATTCTGTGGCAAGAAATAAAGGGTGAGGGTCAGTCACTCTAAGGGTGGCTCGCTATTAAACTGCAAAAACTATATGAAGGAGATTGTACCAGCCCTAATCGACTAATGGGAAATGCAGTTTTCGCTTACAAGTAACCACTTGGCGGTGAACTAATAATCCGTCGGTGGCGCGTCGATCGTCTTGTTTGAGAAATTAATTAGTCATTTATGGGAAAATCAATGATTAATATTAAATAAAAACATTCCCGACCATTTTAGTTTACCAAATTAAGACTAATAATTGTTTAATAGGTAATTGATATTTAAAAAATATAAGAGTACACTCGACTTCCGCAATAGTCACCAAATCCGAAACAGTTGCCCCCGCAATAGTCACCAATTTTCCCTACCTCAAATGTCACATCGATTGCGCATGCGTATTGCGTATTGTGTTGTTTGCGTTAGCAACCAATCAGATGTCGATCGCAGCCCATGTGCAGTGGTATCAAGTGGCAATTGAGAGAACAGCTGGTGACTATTGCGGAAGAAAATTGGTGACTATTGCGGTGGTGACTATTGCGGAAGTCGAGTGTAATTGGAATCTAAAAAAAATCGGTTTTTATAACGACCCATATTTAACATATCAAAAAATTCATAAAAATAAACTACATCTCACTATTATCACCAAAAACCATAATATTAATTAAAAATCGTTATTTTATTATTTTTCAAGTGTTCTCCCATAGGACGCAATGCTTTTCTAATGCAGGACGGATGTGGCGCTATCTACTGGCGAGCGGATGCGTTCTTCGATTATGTGGGATCTTATAAGCGACAACGGCTGCTGTACAAAAGATCAGGGAGTCGGATAGGGCTGGATTGTACAAATGTATACAATACACATAGTCTGTCGTGACAAAATTACACTAAATGCGTAGATACACAAGTTTAGCGTTTGTAATTTCAACTTAGCCTAAATTACAAACAATGATTGGCGTTGAAAATAAGAGGACCCATCACCAAAGTGGTAATAATTTTAATACAGCATGATCATAATTTTCCATCGACAGTTAATACTTAATGTAATATTACGACTAGCCAGTAGATTTCACACTTTGTCGCCAATTTTACATACACAGTGTGTCCCAAAAATAACCGAACTTTATATTTATATCATACAACAAGCAGCGCCATCTATTAAAAACTTACAGCATAAAAAAGATACATTCATCCTCTTTCAAACGCACCTAACTTCATTTAAATCGGATGACAGATGTTAAAGTTACAGCCATTTCAATACAAGAAAAAGTGTGCTAATGTTACAAAACAAAAACGGAACAAAGAGCAAATATAAAATTTTGTGTTAAACTTGAAAAAAAATTCGCTGAGACATACGAATTGATGAAAAAAGTTTATAGTGATGATTGTATGAGTCGTACTCAAGTTTATACGTGGTTTACACGATTTAAAAATGGTCGTGAGGATTTAAATGACGACCTAAGGCCAGGTCGTTTAGAAGCTAGTAATCGTGCTGAATTTGTGGAAAAAGTCCGTGAAATCATTGGTATCGATGCAAATTTTACTACGAGAATGTT
>CAJFCO010018195.1:9978-20477 GCA_904066015.1 Synergus gifuensis
ATAAGGAAGCAAAGTGCTCATTGAATGAGCGCAAAAGTTGATACAACTTCACAGCTAGTTTTATGAATTCGATTTTTGAGAAGGTTTTTTTCCTCTCCTGAAAAAGTTCCGATGGACTTTCATAGTTTTGCCGTGGAGCCCTTCAATTGTGAAAGTTGTTTGCAAATAATTATTTTTAATAGTTTGTGAATATTATTTTTCAATAAATACATTTCTTTGTATTCTATATTAATTCACTTTGTGCTGCCACATCATTTAAATTTGAAACTATAATTTCTCACCTTTCAAATTATTGTTTCAACAATTACTTAGTTTCTTAATACGAGCATATAACATTTAAAAACTTTTTGAAGCGTATTTGAAAAATATTTCTCATAAGAAACATATTTAACCCGTGCGGATACACATATCTATATTTAGCAGATCTTTGGATCTTATTTATTGGTTAACCTTGAAAAATATTAAATACTTCCGTGATTTTCATCAAATTACAAAGAAATTCGCAATAGAAAAGAGATCTTTCTAAATTTTATGGAAAATATAATTGTTTAAATAAATGGAATTTATTTAAATGATTCGAAGTTAATTAATTAATGTTGACAAATATTTCAACAAACTGATAATAATAATTTTTTTAAAAATTGACAAATATTCCACTAGGCCGATGGAAATAATTTTTAGTAAGGTAAAACGAGAATAGTGTGCTCAAAAGGGTCGACTTCGTGAAGAATTGACATTTTAGGATTTAAGGTTGGTTTCTAAGGCACCGTGGGAGTGTATTAGGGGCGACAAACCCATATGCCTGATACATGAAATTCTCCGCTGGATCATTCTCAACAAGCCTCGATATAATTTCTCGTAACATTTTCCCAAACCTTGAAAAATTATTTCAAAAAACGCTTTTATCCAATACATTTTACAATTAAAAATTTAAGGCAAAATACGCAGAATTTAAAATCAAAATAAAATTTAAAAAAATAAAAAAAAAACAGGGAATTTGGATTTTGAATAAAAATGGGGGGATCGATTCCCTCTATAAAAAACATAATATGTACTTGAATGTTCCTTGGAAATATTTATAATGTTTTTAAATACAATAGTGCTGCAAAAATCTCATATCTTTGAACATTTCCGCTTCTAGAATGATAAACGACATGAAAACGTGAAAATGTACAGTGAGACTGATTGTGGTTGAATACTAATATGTTGCCGTGAATGCAAATAAACATAGTTTGATGTACACGTCATGGACTCAAACTTAAGAAATACGTGGCGTATATTTTTGTCAAGAGCACGTACAATATCTTATAAAGAATTTATCCTGTTTCCTATACATCGTAAAAAATTAAAAACAATTATATTTTTGAAGATATTCACAGCATGGATAAAACAAGACACCTTTTGATAGAAAAAGACTTAAATTAATTTATTTTTTCTCAAGTGTACCTACCCACTTAATTTGATCGAACTTATAGTTGAGCAAAGTGTATTTTTTGAAAATAAAAATGTTTTTGACTTTTTTTAAGGTTCCACATTTTTTTTCAGTCTCAAAATAAAGCTTAAGGTTTTATCTTTTGAAGCCCTGAAGCACAAAAGGAAACTTTTTTTGTTCTTAAGAAATTAATTAAAGAGTAATGCGGTGCACCAGCAGCGCTCGAAACCGTTAGAACGCTCGCTCCACGGAACTTCTTCACACTAATTTATTATGTGAATTATGAATATTTATTGTTGAAGTACACTTCATTACGTTAAAGAAATCTAGTTTCTACCTCTAAAAATAACCAAGCAGTACACTTGTTAATTAAATTTGTTTAAACAATCATCAATTGTTATTGAATCACTAAATTTCATAAGTGACATTTCTGTATAATTTTTGGCCTATTTAGTAGAAAAAAACTTTATTTATTTCATTATAAATACCTGGTATGGCCAATTGTTTTTAAAATAAGAAATTATTTATTGTATTCCATGAACATATAATTGTTGAAAAACAGTTTACGTTTATAAATCACTTATATTTAGTACGAATCAATTGACGAATCACTGCATCGCGAATCACCCCATGAATCCATTTTCACTCACTTATTTGTTTATAACAAACTCAATATCTTTTTAAACAATTGTTAAACTATTGAACAACTTTCCCGGATAGTTTCTTCAGTGATTTATATTTAGATTTGAATCAAAGTATTTCTCGAAACCCGGTATTCTTAAAAAAAAATTGTTTTCATTACTTGTTATTAAACAAAACTAGCTGTGAAGTTGTATCAACTTTTGTGCTCGTTCAATGAGCACTTTGCATCCTGTAAACAAATATGATTTGCTTGCTCATAGAGAAAACATTAATTAATTAATCAAATCTATTAATATTAGGTCACCTGATTCGTGTCAACATAATAAAAATTTTATTTTCTTTACATCAGCCGAAAAATTAATTTTTGAAAAATACAATTAACCATAACTTTCTTATTTTTCAATGTATTTATTAATCTTGTAGGTGAATCGATTCGTCTCGACATAAGGAATATTTTTTCTTATGACGTCTGCTTTGAATTTTGATTATTTGAGTCGAAAAATTATTATTTTATTATTAAGGTGAATGTCCCAGTTTTCGGACATGTCCCAGTTTTCGGACGGATGAGTACTTTCTGCATTATATTTCCTTTTTTCTGTATGTTAGTTGTGTTGAACCTCTAATTGAAAAGCGCCAAGCGATAATTTAAGGTTCGATTTTGCCTACAGAAAAAAAAGTTTGTGAGTGGACCTTCAGAAAAATTTCTACTAAATTAATTAAACTTGAAGCTCCCACCGAGGCTACATTTTGCACCATCTGCTAGAAAGTAGTGGTTAGGATTATCATAACTGTTGTGTGTTATTATGTTCACTATGTGAGTATTAAACAATTTATTTCTTTTTCTATAAACTGTAAAAATAATTGAATTTCATAATTAGATAGAATAAAATAGTGAAAAAATGCTTTTTATATTGAAAAATAGAGGTCCGGAAACAGGGACAGTAAAATCAGCCCATTTCCCAGTTTTCGGACTCCATCGTACTTAACCTGCTTTACATCAAATAAAGAAGTTTAATATACAATATATAAAAGCTTAAATGATTAAAATATATATAAAGTGTTGGAAGATAACAAAATTTTATAATACTCGTGCTGATACTGTTAAATACTATATAGATTTTATATAAATATTAAAGTTCAATTTTGGAAATTAAATATAAATTGATAAATAAATTACAAAAAACTAACTGAATTATCTCTTACTATTTACTTAATTATTTTTAACGAATAAATATAACCTCATTTCATCATATTTATAACTGTCCGATAACTAGGCCTTAGGGCGTCCGAAATCTGGGACATTCAAAATTCTGCCGTCCGATAACTGGGCCATCTTACAACTATCTTTTTATTAATTATAAATAATATTTAGAAATTAATTTTATATTGGAAAAAAATTTTTACGCATTTAAAAGAGTTGTTAAAATTCGAAGGGAAAAAAATCAAACAACTATATTAAAAAATGTGTTTGAAAACAAAAAAAACCATGCGATTCTCTCTTAAATGTCCGAAAACTGGGACATTCACCTTACAGTCGAAAAATCAATTTCATTAAAATCGGAAAAGTACATAAACTTGTAAAAGAACAAAAAAACTTGTAAAATTAAATATTTTGTTAATCCCTTATAAGAAATTCAATTTGATATATAGAGGAATATCTATGCAAAATTTTGTCTATGAGAAAGTAAAAAAAAAAAACAAATGACAATTTTTTTAAAATCTGGACCGACAGTTTTGTGTAGAATTTTAACAGCTTTAATTTTTTAAAAATCGTTCAAATTGGTTTAGAAATGGCTTCTGAATATCAATTTGACCACGGACACATTTCTGACGCCATGGTCTCTTTCGTGACAAGCGTAGAATTTTTCCATACTTCCCTCACCCCAACTGCTACGTGGTATATAGATAGCCCTTTTTCGTTGTATTTAATTTGTTTCTGTAACAGCAATTTATTCCTTACCAAGATCGGCAATTGCCGTTAAATAAATTTTCAGGTGCAACGGAGTGCGACTTCTTTCAAAGAAAAGAAAAAGAAAAGATGTACTCGAAGGAATTCATGGCAACTATAAAACAAGCATTAAAATACTATAATGACAGTCTCAACACTGAAAAATGCAAAGAGAATTTCTATAAAAAATAACTATTCATATTTGATATGATAAATTAACTTAAAGAAATTCCGCGGTGCGAGCCTTCCAACGGTCCCGAGCGCCGCAGTTGCAACGCATTACTCTTTAACTAATTTCTTGAAAACAAAAATATAACCTTGAACTTTATTTTGAGACCGAAAAAAAGTGTGGAACCTCAAAAAAAATTTGAAATATTTTTATTTTCTAAAAGGGGTAAAATTTTCAATTTTGAAAAACTGTTTAAACATTGGATAGACGAGAAAAAAGTTTATGATAAACAATTAAACATATGAGACAAAATTTTTTTATTCCATACGATATTAGTATAGTACACTGGACTGCCGATTCTAGTTCCTCTAATTGTCTTTCTGAGGAAATGGCAAAGTGGGAAGTACCCTAAGCGGATAATTTCGTTAACGCACCATCGTGGAGCCAACAGAGCCCGCGTTGGGAACACTGGTACATACGACCCTGACTTATTTACCTGCTCGCTCTGCCGATAGATTTCTACCCACCAACCGAGATGGAACATGAATCGGAAGTCCAGTGTATATTCGAAATAGGTTCTATCAGCACAAAATCCCAAAAATTCCTCCTCCCCTGCCTCGATCAATTTTTATGCAATCAAAAAAGTTTTTTTTTTCCGTAAATTACTATTATATCTAGTATAACTTTTCCCAAGTTTGAGTTCGATCAGATAAATTCATATCTCAGGGTAGGTACAGTTGAGAAAAAATGCCTTATATATATTCATATTGTCGTAGAAAATAATTAGTATATTCTTTTGATTTCAGTGATTTTACAAAATATAGATTGTCCTACTGTGCATTCTTATAGAAGAGTTGAGCTTTCTTCTTGTTTGGCCTTCTGTGCTAGTTTAGCTGGATTTTAATTATCAACTGGCGGTGATGGTAGGGCTGGTACGGCTGGTGGGGCTGATGCAGCTAGCTTATTTGGTCGGGCTCCTGATTCCAGAGGGGTTATAGGAGCAGGTGAGGTTGTTGGTTGTGGTGAGGTTAGTGTCGGTGGTTAGGTTGAAGGAGTTGGCGAGATGTTTGGAGATGGTGAATCTGATAAGGCTTGAAGGACTGACGAGTCTAATAATTATTCAGCAGAATTTTCTGACGGTGGTGATGATGGCAAATTTGTAGGAGCAGATGAGGTTGGTGGCGGTGGTGAAGTTGGTTGCGCTCGTGAGGCTGATGAAGTTGGCGGGGCTTTTGGAGCTGATGAATCTGGGGCTGACGAATCTGATGAATTTTCATCAGAAGTTTTTGAAGGTGGTGGCGATGGAAAATTTGGAGGAGCAGATGAGGTTGGTCGCGGTGTTGAGTTTGGCTGCACTGGTGAGGCTGATAGAGTTGGCGAGACTTGTGGAGCTGATGAATTTGGGGCTGGCGAATCTGATGAATTTTCATTAGAATTTTTTGAGGATGGTGGCGGTGGTAAAGTTGGAGAAGCAGGTGAGGTTGGTGGCGGTGGTGAGGTTGGCTGCGCTGGTGGGGCTGATAGAGTTGGCGAGACTTGTGGAGCTGATGAATATGGGGCTGACGAATCTGATGAATTTTCATCAGAAGTTTTTGATGGTGGTGGCGATGGCAAATTTGGAGGAGCAGATGAGGTTGGTGGCGGTGATGAGTTTGGTTGCGCTGGTGATGTTGATCGAGTTGGCGAGACTTGTGGAGCTGGTGAATCTGAGGCTGACGAATCTGATGAATTCCCATTAGAATTTTCTGTTGGTGCTGTGAATATTTGTCGTTGTTATATTACAAGAATTAACTCAGCGAATGTAAAATGTCATTGGTCTTTAATAATTGAATTACCATAAGAGGATGGCTTATAAGTTGGTGCATTGGTAGATTGTGAAGATTGTTTAGAACTTTCAAAATTATTTTCTTTTACTCGTGGTACAATAGGTGGCGAAGATGGAGATGATGACGAACTTGTGGAACTTGCTGAAAAATTTATATTTATTGTCTTCAATTTCAACATGATAAAATTTTCTGCAAATGGTATATTAGTTTTCCTTATATAATATTATACGTAACTTTAATTGAAATTTATTTCAAGTAAATACTTTACTCGTATAATATTTAAAAAAATCTGCCAGCTTCGCGGGCACATTCTCCTCGCGCGCTTCGCGTGTGGCTCGCTTCGCTCGCAAAAATGAGCACGCTTACGGCGCGCGGGAGGTCAAATATAGTTCAATCGTCGCGGTTCGCGCTCTGAAATATATACACGTCGCGCTTCGCGCTCCGTATTGCGCGCTTCGCGCGCTTGTACTCTTTGTGAACCTATATATATTTTTTTTAATTTAATTAAAGCGTATATTTTTTATATATAATTTATATTTTTATATTTTGATTTATTTTTTTATATTTGTAATTTATATTTTTATATATTTTTTAAAATTTAATTAAATTAAATTTAAATTAAATTAAATTACAGCTTTGAATGCAAAAGTTGACTAATTAACTTAAGGTTCTATCGACCTTAAGGAGCACATTCTCATCAGGGCACTCGCGCTTCGCGCTCGATATTTGATTTAAACCGTGCGCTTCGCGCTCGGCTCTGTTTAACAATATTTTTCATGATTAAAACGAAAACTACTCATCCTATTGAAAAATGATTAAAGGAGAACTTGTAGACCTTTTTAAGGCCAATAATTATGTTTATCATTTTCTCTGCATCTCACATTATTTGACTCAAAATTTAAATTTTCGATTTTTTAAGGAAATTCAAAACGTTGTTATGAAGATCCTATAGGGCGTTCAAAAAGAAACATTTTTCATCTTTAGACTTTTATTCATATCGTGCGTTTGGCTTTTAATTTAAGTTTTCTTTCGTTTTTTTGGATGTTGAAAATGTTATGTTATTCAATTTTTTTTATCCAAAAAAGTCATTAAGAAAAATTGTTCGACTTTTTGAGTACTACGAACATACGTCATTAGAATTTTTAGATTAAAAAAAAAAGTGGTTTCAAAATTTTTCAAAATCCTCCAACTTTTTGTATTTTTATCCAAAATGGCTGGCCAACGAACTTGACTTTCATTTTAGGACACTAAAAGAGTGTACCAAAGGACAATCCAAGCGGTCAATTCTTTCGAAAGTTATCGTGCTCACAAACTAAAAATCTACAGACAGACAGACACACACACACAGAGAGACATATTCGTAAAAACATGTTTTTCGGGTTCAGGGGGTCCCAAAATGTGGACAATTGATAAAAACTGGGGGGGTCAAATTTTACACAAATCTAATATTTTCTCTGATGAGAATGTAACAAATTTTACTTGGTCAGTCTTACATTGATTTGAAATTAATTCTGTTAATATGTTCGTTTTAGAAATGCGGCCAAGCTATATTGTAAGTAGTGTATGACTTTTAATTACCATTAGATGAATTTTCATTAGAAGGCGATGGTGGTGAAGCTGATGATGCATCCGGTGCAGTATCTCCATTTTTTTTATCAAAATTTATCGTTGATTTCGGACTAGTTGGATTTTTGGATGCTTGGTCCTGATTTAATCCCAAAACTTTCTTTGCGTATTGTCCAATGTTGGTAATGAAATCAGATGCCTTAACCATGATTCTCTCAAACCATCCTAGATGATTGTCTTTAGTTTTTGCAAGATCCTCAAGATATCCCTGAGTACTGCAAATCACGGTTGCAAAAAAAATTGCTAGAATCTTCTTCATTGCTCTACTACGCGTATATTTCTACTATAGCTTGTCAACCTTTACAATAATTCGAAACTTTTTGAAGACTGAGTAAGCAGGCCATCCGGTACTTAAATATATTTCCTAATCCAAGGCCATATTACAGATTATATTTTTACGAGGTATTGATGAGTAATTTCTGAAGTAGTAATATTTATCAGAACATGACACAGTAAGATATATCGTTTTTTAATCGAAAGTTATCAGGAAAGGAAAATTTAAGAGAGAATTTTCAAAAATTATATACATAAGTTGCACCTTTTGTAGATAGAACCTTATTTCATCTCTATTTCTTTAAAATCTCTTTAGATAAGCTAATTAAGGGGTTTTTTGTCAAATGTCCACGTTTTATGACCCCCTGAACACAAAATAGTATATTACGTGACATGTGTGAACTGACGGCTTTTTTGAAACGAACGCGATGTTTTTGTAACGAGTCGTAGGCAAGGCTCCGAAGGCACCTTTGCCGAAGACGAGTTACAAAAACAGCACGTGAGTTTCAAAAAAAATCCGTCAGTTCACACAAGTTCCATACGATACTTTTCATAACGAAATCATAAAAATAGCTTGATTCGTGCCTCAATAGGCAATCGATATGATAGGCTTTTTGACATATCCACGTACATAACCCTACATACACTTGTGGTTAAAAACATAGACTCACCTCTGCCGGTCAATGTGCTCGTATTTTCGTAACTCAAGAGCGTTAGGAAAATACTCAGACTCTTACAAACAAGAGTCTTTTTTGAACTCTGACGTCATACCGTGCGAACAGAGCCATCATTTGGAATTATACTGAAGTTATACAACGGTATGTCAAAAAGCCTACCATATCGATTGCCTATTGAGGCACGAATCGAGCCATTTTTATGACTGTGTTATGAAAAACATGTTGTTATGAATGCGACTGTCTGTCTATATGTCTGTAGATTTTAGTTTGTTAGCACAATAAATTTCGAAAAAATTGACATTAGATTGGCCTTTGGTATACTCATTTAGTGTCCTAAAAGGAAGGTCAAGTTCGTTAGCCAGTCATTTTGGATAAAAATTCAAAAACTTGGAGCATTTTGAAAATTGTTGAATCTACTTTTTTTAAATTTACAAATGCTATGGACTGATATTATAGTATACAAAATGTCGAACAATTTATATTTATGACTTTTTTCGATAAAAAAAATTGTCAGACTTGTTATGTCAAGAATTTACTTTATTTTTATTATTTAATAATAACTCTTTAGCTTTTTACCCTACCTTCCTCGTTTTGCTCATAAATCTTAAAGTCTAGCACAGTCTTTGAAGAAAACTGATGCGGGATGAGGATGCCAATGAAATTTGACTAATTAAACTATAAATTCATATTTATTGAATGTTAAAATACAAATAAAAGGAGAGTGAATATTTAGACTTGAGTGAGGCAGCTTCTTCAGTTTACAAGGTGCGGGCCAAGTATCTTAAACATACAAATTCTTCATAAGTATGTGTTCGATACTTAAATTGTATGCGAGAATAAAAAAAGTACAACTTACCTTGTTTTAAGTGGTTGTATAGATGATGATTGATTAGTTCCACAAAGTGTTCCTTAATACTTTGGTGTGGACAATTTATTGGTGTAGAATGTTCCTTAATACTTTAGTGTGGACAATTTATTGATGTAAAATGTTCTTTAATACTTTGGTGTGGACAATTTATTGATGTAGAGTTGATTAGAAAGGATCACCAACGTTTTGGTGGGTTGTTCTACTGTTCCTTGCAACCGCACTTATTGTTGAATTTACATTAAATTTGATGATTGTTCATCTGATTTTGGGTGAACTTGATTACACTGAAGATTTCGCAATTTACTGAAAGTTGAAGATTTCACAATTTACTGAAAGTCGGATATTTCACAAATACACTTGAACAATTATTACTGAGTAACTTCAACTCGTATTGTGTTGACTCAACTTGATTGAACTGCGCTGAAGTTCTAAACTGGACTGAACTTTATTGAACTTGAATTTGAACTAACTGAATTTGGACTTAAACTCGAACTAACTGAGTTTGGACTTGAACTCGAACTTGGACTAATTGAATTTGGTTGACACTGGACCGGTCCCGGACTTGGGTGAACTGTATCGAATTCCCGAATTAAACTGGAGCGCACCCCCTGACTAATGAGTTCCTGGGGTTTTTATGTGAGTTGCCCCTTCCTAACTATCACGCGCGCAATAAATCTTATGGTTTACAGTAGGTAGGTATTCTGTATCCCCACCTATACGTCACGCAGCGTAGATTATCTTTATCTAATTCTTGGCCGGGATGCTCTCTGTCTGGCGTTAAGGTTGTGTGTATGTGTGAGGTACACGCGCCACTCAGATATTGAGTCATGACATGACAGACTTATAAAATTTTAAAAATTCAAAAAAAAAACGAACGTAAATTTAAGTTTGAAGCAAAACAACGCACGATATGAAAACAAAATCCAGAGGTAAAATATTTTTCTTTTTGAACGCCCTATACTTATAGGATTAGTACAAGAAATTTTTGGTGTGTGTGTGTGTGTGTGTGTGTGTGTGTGTGTGTGTGTGTGTGTGTGT
>CAJFCO010018195.1:57409-68762 GCA_904066015.1 Synergus gifuensis
TTTACATAAAAGAGGGGGGGATAAGATAATATACATTAATAAAAATTGTACTTAAATCTAAAATTGACAAGAGACGAGGAGTGCCGAATTTATTCAAAGTGTCAGTCTTTATTAGAAATTATGATTAGGAGGATTAATTTTGACTTTGTGATGTGTAGAAAATATACCACATCACAGATGATACTGGACTGCAGAGCTGATAGTTGCTCTATTGTATAGCTGATCACGTCTGGAGGGCGTCTTCGTCAAGAGCTGCGTTGTCAATCCTGAAGAAGATGAGATTCTTGGCTAGTCCGCAGTGCTACCTGGCTGGCTTGGTGATTCTGAACCGAATGACTTGCTGTGGGCCGACAGTCGCCTTATATACCTTGGAAAAGGTGGAAGCGGCTGGTGAAAACCCCCTTTTTCTCCGTCTTGCTGTGCCCCTTGCAATCGTCAGAATTTGACATTATTGCTGCCAGGTGTGCGAGTACAGGGTTTACTACCTGTTTAATTCCTTTGTTGACCGCTATTTGATTTGATTGTAGTCAGATGCGCAAATACAGGGTTTACTACCTGTTTAATTCCTTTGTTGACCGCTATTTGATTTGATTGCAGTCAGGCGTGCAAATACAGGGTTTACTACCAGTTTTAATCCTTCTTTGTTGACCGCTATTTGATTTGATTGCAGTCAGATGTGCAAATACGTGGTTTACTACTTGTTTAATTTCTTTGTTGACCGCTATTTGATTTGATTGCAGTCAGATGTACAAATACAGGATTTACTACCTGTTTAATTCCTTTGTTGACCGCTATTTGATTTGATTGCAGTCAGGTGTGCAAATACAGGGTTTACTACCTGTTTTAATCCTTCTTTGTTGACCGCTATCTTATTTGATTGTAGTCAGGTGTGCAATTGAAAATAGTCTTTGTGCTGGTACCTGGCTCTTTTGCCCATTGTTAGGCATATTGTTTTATTAGTGGACGCTGGTGAGCCTTGCTGGGTGCATTGCCTATGCTCAGGCATGTTTCTGGGCCGGTATCCCATACCGTTACAAATTGTGTTTAATTAATTAATTAATTATTAATTAATTAATTAGTAGTTAATACTTACAATTTTGAAATATATTATGAATAAATAATATTTAAAATTATTCAATTAAAAGTGTTATATCTATAAGAAACGAATCGCGCGCGTTACGCACGCGTTATTTTTGCTAGTATATAATAATTCTATAATAAATCAGATTCTATAAGTTTTCATCAAATTTAACTTCAAAAATCTTTTTATTTTTTTTTCTCATTAAAACAATAATAAGCAAGCGACTGGGATTAATAAAGTTAATAATTTGTGGAGAGTAACTGTATTTATGCACTGATTATTCATTTGATATTTGAAATGAAATTGTAAGTTGAAAACCTACTTAACCTAACCTTCATGTAATTTTATGACTTTTAATTTTATATTCCCAACCGAAAACAGTCCAGCTGCATTTACTACCCTATCGGGGTGAGAATGAACGTTCATGAACGTTTATTTTCTATAAATTTCATACTGTTGTTTATGTTTAGACGATTTTTATACAATTATAAGATAATAAGATAGATAAGATAATTGAAAGATAATTGTGTTGTCGTCGTCGAAGAAAACCTGCAAGACCTGTCCTGTATACAATTAATTTGTTCGAAATGTAATAACAACATCGAAGACAGTGATTCCCTTGCTTATTATTCCAAGCGTGTGGATCTGAAATCGTTTCTACAAACGTCGTTTGATAGAAAAATTATTTTATTCCACTACGAGAAACATGGCAGTTTATCAAAACAGAAGCAAGACTGTGTGATTTATTAATTGATCGAGAATTGCTTATTTTGCTTGATAAAGAACATGTTTCCTTCTCTAACCCATTGAAAAGAGTGAAGTAGAAGTAACTTCAATACTTCTTAAGAGATTATACCAGTTTAGAAGCTCGAAAAAAGGCTATTTTTGGAATTTTTTTTGTGGATGCTATTAAAGTTATTGATATAAAACTTATTAGAGGTGTTTAATATAATCTTAAAATACAGGAAAAAATTTTTTTAAATTTATTTTATTAAATTTTTGTATACAAAAACCGCAGTTGAACGTAAACCCTGGAAATAATTGGTCTCCACGATATCTCAAAAACTACTGGAACGATTCTTGTGAAATTTAGAACACATATTTTAGATATAAAGTTCCACAAGATGAAGCAGTCCCAAGATAAAATTTTGATTTTTACTATTTTTTTGTACTAAAAACAATAAATTTATTTTTTATTCGTTTTTGGTACAAATAAAAATAGTAAAACTTGAAATTTTAACTTGGGACTGATTCATTTTGTGGGAATTTATATCTAGAATATGATATAAATAAAATAATATCTAAATTTCATCAGAATCGGTCCAATAGTTTGTGAGATGTCGTGGAGAACGACTCATTATTTTGAGGAGTTTCGTTCAGCTGCGTTTTTTGTACATAAAAGTTTAATAAAATAAATTTAAAAATTTTTTCTCTGTATTTTAAGATTATATTAATCACCTCTAACAAGTTTTATATCAATAACTTTCATAGCATGCTCAGAAAAAATTCCAAATTTTTCCGAGCGTCCAAAGTGGTATAAATCCTAAATAAAATTTTTTTAATTTACCTGTAACTTTTAATATTAATATAAAGTACAATTTATAATAATTAAAATAAATTACCTATATACCTATAATTACATTAATTTACCTCTGACGCATTTGTTGTTTTTTAAAGGATACTTGCAGCGATACTGACATCACTCGCCAAAGAAGTTTCACGTTTTTTCAATGAAAAAGAAGAATTGTGGTTTATTGCAAGCCACACAACTGAAGAGGGCAGCGTTCCTGCATGTGGAAAATTTGTCGGCCGCATCAATTATAAAAGGTCGTGTATGATCAACGATGGAGCAGCTATTCCCAAAATACTGAGACACTCGAATTCATTTGAAGAGGAGTCTCAGCCTCCAACAGGTATACCAAAAAAACACGTTTAACCTACAGTAAGATTCATGTATGCCTTCCCCCGCAAACATTTCATCCCAACCTTGGTTTCCATAAGATTCAAATGGAAACCAAGGTTGGGTTGACACGCCCACAAAGGAAGGCATACATGAATCTTATTGTAAATTCACTATGAAAATATTTTGATAAAAATTTTACACTTATTGTGTTTTATTGATGTGCCTAACGTTATTTTTATTGTCTGGTAAATGAAGACTCTCTTGACGCTCAAATAGACGCTCTGCGCGATGAATCACCGCCAGAAAACATAGATGAGGTTTGGATTTCCACGATAAGCGTGAGACATGCGTTAGCGAAAAAAAGCGTAAAGGGAACTTTGTGGCATTTAGAGGAATTTTCTTGCATGCGATCCGAAAACGGACGAAGACTGGTAAATTAATTCATATTACAAAATTTGAAATATAAAAAAAACGCATCCAATAATGATTACTTATACGTTACAGATAGAATTGGATTTCACAACAATTTTTCAGCATAACATCATCGAAATAGGAGATGCATGGTCCAGTGTGAAAGATGCATACATCGTGTATATAAAGTCAAAAGATTATACTGGAGAGGAAGAGACACTTGTCGCAAAGTTGGACTCCTTATCTGATGGTACGTATGAAAAGATTTTATTCCCTAACATATGAAAATCAATTTTAATAACCTATGATATACAATTGTAATCATGTAGTTGACCAACTTGTTATGTGATCACCAAAGACTTGGTGCAAATTTGAGTGAGGCCGACTCAAAATCACTGCAGTATCCATTATTGGTGTTCATTGGGAAGTTAACCTTACCGGAAGAGATTTATTGTGCCGTTGGTGAAATTAAATACAAAGTGAACACGGTTGTTAATGCACTCTGCTTAAGTTTTAAGATTTTCAAGACTTACCATTTCGCTTTTCCGAAAGCTGTTCAACATTTATTGTTGATTTTACAAACGTCCCTTGTCAAATTACAAAATAATTACTCGAAATCGTATGTAACAGTAACTAAGGTTCTGACTTTTTTAGAAAAAGAAGCAAAGCGAAGTTTCTAGTACTTTATAGTAGTAACGATATTTTCTTGCGCTGTTTGATTCATTTAAACATTTAAATTTTGTTCTTAAAGTTCGATTCGAATTGATGTTTTTATAAATTGCATAGTAAAAAAATTCTGATAAAAGGCAACAATTTTTACATTATGGATCCCCTTACATTTTCTGATTCCTTAGACAGAGCATCGGCTAGCATTGTTGGTTAACTGTTCTCTCTATCTGACGTGTCTCGCTCTCTAGTTCAAGATTTGAAAGATATTATTTCAACTTATCTGAATGATCAAGTAGTGAATAGTTTCTTCGACCACTTAATTGATCGGTTGCAACGTCTTGGGGAGGCTCCGGGAAGCATTTCTACGTACAAAGCCATAATATCAAAGTTAAAACATCCTTTTGAAAAATTCCAAACTGAAAAGCAATGTTTTCAGTACTTTTCTGAAAACGGAACCTATATTCCTCCTCAGGAAATAGGGGTTTCCCATGTGGATATGAAATGCTCTTATCAGTTCTTTCCACTGAGAAGAATTTTCAAAGAATTTTTTAATTCCCAGGTTTTTACGATAGCATTATGAGCTACATTAATAAACTGGAAAAAGATGAACTCCTACTTTCAAATGTGGTCCAAGGATTTTGCACGTTCAACATTTAGCTCAATGTGAACCTTCCAATACAGGAGTTGCCGGAATTTCAGCATTAATCAGCCTAAAATCTGCATCGACCCTTAAACTTTGCACAGCTGACCCAATGCATGACATTTTGGAACGTTGTTGGCAATATGACGCTGGTCTTATTTTATTCAATTTCATAAAAGTGGAACACTTTCTTACTCTTGACACTTTGAACAAAAGGATTGATAATTTATTCTAGGGTAATAATGAAAAGCGCAATAAACCTCGTAACGTAACGTACAACCAGATAAAAGAAAAGTTCATCAAAATGTCTGCAGCCGGATCACAGTGTTTTTTGCGAAACATTGGAGTTCTCATTGGAGATTTAATACCTCGTGAAAATCCACATTAGAAACTCATCATCATTTTGAAACAAATTTACGACATTGTAACCACGCCTTCCGTTCAGCGTGGTTTACATGAGTACTTGTCAGATTTGATTGCTGATTATCTTCTTTTACCGAACAATTTATTCAAAAATCACTTGAAACTGAAGCATCATATGCTTCTGCATTATCCTCAATTGATGGAACGTTTTAGACCGCTGCGAAGTTTATAGAGTATGAGATGCGAAAGTAAAAATAAGGACTTGAAAGGTTGTGCTATGGCATCTCTTAACCGTCTAAATCCTTGCAAAACAATTGCAACGAAATGTCAGTTGCAAGCAAACTATCTCAAGCAGCTTAATCATCCTGTTCAAGAAACATTGTCATATCAAAAAGGTGACAGTAGCCATTGTTGCTAAAGACTTACCAGAAATTTCGTGTTATGCTAATTTGTTACAAGTACAAGCAGAAGACATAACATTCGTAATTGATAGTATGTCGTTCCGAGGTCGTGAAATTACTAAAATGTTGTAATTATGATACAAAATGAAGAAAGCGTTATTCTATTTGTACTTCATAAAATGGTGCTTGACAAATCGGAGAACCTGTATTTGATATCTCGGGATATTACTGAATCTTCAGAATATGACGAGAATTATCAAGCATTTGGATGCGAATTATATTGGAGGGTTACAATCTTGGCGATGCTTGACTATTGAACATTTGAAATTTCGATTTATATCGCGTATAGTCAAGAACGCTCAAGGTGATCTTTTCATTCCAAAAAGATGGATTTGAGACAATATATATTTAAGTGAACATATTTTTGGGTATAAGTTTAAGTTTAGAATAGTGTAAGTTGTTTTTGATAGTCCAAAATACTAAGAAATTATAAATATATGAAATGATTTACAGTTATACTTCTAAAATTTTATTCCCAGCGTTCAAATCCTATAATTTTCTTGAAAAACTTCTGATTTTAATTTTTTTTCAGAAATTTTACTTTTGCAGCTTTCTATTGCAAGTGTTACTTCTCAGATTTTCTATACTAATTTTCGTTCTTGATAGATCTAATGAAATTGAATCAAATTTTATTAGATATGATTAATCGAATTATTTGAAAGATTAATTTTCATAATGAATTTGTCTATTTCATTAATTAAATTCTGATGAGTTCTTCTTGTTCTGTTAAAATATTAATAGTTCTGTTCAAAAATATTTTCTTCAAATGGTATTGCGAAAACTAAAATTATCTGAGAAAACTTTGTCAGTTCGTTCAATAAAAAACTCATTAACATTTGAATTTTAATGTGAGCAGGTGAAATTCAAAAATTTATTTCTAATCTCTAAAGTTCAAAAAAATTTTGCAAATTTCTCTTTTCTACATTTTGGATTAAATGATAAAACACCTATTTCTCAACGTTATTATATTCAATTAGAAAGTAAATCACAAAAGTTTTATTATATATTTTTCTATTAGGTAATATCCCTGAACTTACTGTTTTCTTTATCATTTTTTAAAACTATTTTTTTACCAGGTGATGTGAAACGTCTAAAAAGATTTCCCAAATTATCAAGCCCGCAAAGTTCATTTGATCATAACACGTTTTCCCTTAGTACTTTTAGCATTTGGTAATGCGGCGAATGAGTTGAGCTATAAGCGCGGTTGTCACCAAACGTTAGTTATTTGACACAAGGCGCTATTGAGAATTAACACGAGAGATTGTTGCCAATCCCAAGAACAGGCCGGGCCAAACACAACACTTACCAAGCTCGCGCCCCTGTTGCCATTTAACACGGACGGTTCGTGTGAATTCACGAGCGGTTAGTGCGTTGGCAACTGTGGCTCGTACTATGAAAGAAATTTTTATTCTAATACGTGGACAAAGGCTGAAAGAATTATTCCCGAGGCGTAGAAATTTGAAAATATCTCCCTCGAGTCATAGAATATTACACTTCCTAGCGGGAAAAAAAGATATTATATTAACCTGAGTACGTCCTAAACACATCCTCAGGAGGTCCGTTTTGGTTCACTTGATGTCCTAAAAACGTCTCATGTCCAAAAGACCTCTTTAAGATATGAGACGTTTTTGAAACCTCAATTTCCTGAATTAGAAAGTCATAAAAGGGTTTTAATCAGGTCCGAATATGGCGTGGCACGTCGTGGTGCCTTCATTGTAGTGTTTTTACGAAAAGTAATGATATATGCCTTTCTTCCGGCCAAAAAAGGAATTCCGGATTGAACAGGATGTTTAGATTTTATTATTAAAAACAGTGATGTCCAACGCGAGGTTCTCGAGTTTCTCCTTTCCTCCTGTTTTTTCCCCTTCTCGGAGCACTTCAGTAGGTATGATCAAATAAATATTTTTGCAAAAATGTATATGGGCAACTGAAATGGCGTGAAAAAATCTATCGAAACTGTTGTATGAAAATAGTATATTCTGCAACAAGTGCGGAAAGTAAGAAGTTCCAAATGAGTGTGAAGTTTAATGTACGAGCCAGAGGCGAATCTAAGGTGAGTTGGAGGCAAGCTGAAGACGAGCCGGAAACGAGTTGGAGGCCGTAGATGAGCCGATGGCAAGTGCAGCGAACTTCACAAGAGTTATGACTGTACTTTCTGCACCTGTTTCACACAATACTTTTTATAACAAATGCATGGGATGTTCGATTTGAGAAACAATAAAAACGAGAAATTTTTTTTTATTTTTTTAAATCTTTAAAAATGAAAAATTCAAGTGAAAATCATCGAGTTACGTGTAACTGAGCAACCATGTATAAATATCAGGTGCGAGTGATTAAATTTTTGACACCGAAAGCCAGCAGTGAGGTTATGTTACTATACTGGATTCCGGCTCTTCTGGAAAGTAATTTGGAACCGAAGTGCGCATGCGCGGGAGCAACAAAAAGTTGATCTTACTCAAAGTACGCATGCGCAACAGTTACAAAAAATCTTTTTGCAACTGTGTTTTAACACAGTTCAAGAATTGGTCACTTTGTGCAACGCTATACATATGCCTTAAAAATCGATCAATCTGTGCAAGTGTTACAAAAATTTCTTTATTGCTATTCAAAGAGTCACAAATATTCGAAATAGATGGTACCTGCACAAAATCTAGAAATTTCAACCCCTCCCTTTCAGTAAGTATTTGTTCAATCGGCAAAGTTTTTTTTCTACATACTATCATCCAACACATTGCCAAGGTTATAGTTCGATCAGAGAACTTCGTTTTTCTGAGAAATAATAAATAAAAAAAACACTTGAGAAATAATCCCCCATATACAATGTTAACAAAGCTGGCTACTTACGCGGGAACCATTTTGGTTTACGCTGAAGAAATTCTCCCATTGGTCAAAATTTTAAGCACGATAATTTGTTTTAATTGTTATTTTATTTCGAAAATACATATACACTGAAACCTCGTTTAAGTTGACGCCCGTTTAAATTGATGTTCGTTTAAGTTGACGGGATGCCGCTCGTTTAAGTTGACGCGTATTTCCCCACCAAGTTCTCTGCACGCCGCCCATCTTATTGTTAGTCTTTTCGGTCCCGTACCCCGCATAACTAACCTTATCATCTGTGTATGTGAGTTTGTAAGCGGATTTTTAAATAACTACAACGTATGAAAGGGAAACATTGTTTTGGATCACTTTTTTAATTAATTATGACACTAAGAATTACAATTTTGAAATTCAAAATTTCGCTGATGAAAGATAAGGGTGACAGAATGATAAAGGTGTACATAATGATGTGTAACGATGGGAACGGGGGAACATGTGTGTGGGTCGGTGTGTCAGCCAATTGCAACAGACCAACGGAGGGGCCTCTCTCGTGGTGAGTTTGGTGAGAAACATAGTGGGAGACACCACCGCGTCAACCTAACTGAAATGTTTACATTTCGAAGGCGTCAACTTAAACGGGATTTCAGTGTATACAGGTAGACACATACACACAGGTAAACTTGTAAAAAACCTGTGTTTCGGGTTTAGAGTCTCAGTATGATGAAATTTGATAAAAATGGAGGAGAGTCAAATTTTACACAAATCTAATACATTCTCTAAATTGTAAAAAAAACGTGATGTTCAGTTACGCACTTTTTTTAAATTTTCAAATATACCATTCAAAAAACGTGTAGGGAGCCCTACAGGTTGTTAACGGCCACTTTTACCACAATTTATGCTAATAAGATATACTACATGTTTCCTGCAAAAATTAGTTCGACAATAGTGTTTACATAATCCCGAGAAAGTTTCGAAACTAGAGTTAAGCACTACTCTAAGAGGAGAATCCATTTCAGAAGGGATAAATATTCCTTGAAAAGCATACACTAACTGAATTACATGTACCAACTTTCGAAGAAAGTTCCTAAAGCAGTAAATTCAATTAACCCTTATTAGTCCCTCAATTCGCTACCTTAATCCGTTCCTGGGTGTAAAATTGAGAATCTGAGGTAAAATTAGATATAGTTTTAATTTCCTTCATATGGAATCAATAAAGAAAAATCTATTCCAAATAAATAGCTATTTATTTGACAAGTGTGGAAAGTAGGAAATTCCCGCGAGAGTATGAGGTTGGCGTCACGAGCCAAAGGCGAGTGATGCCATCACACAGCGAGTCTAAGGCAAATTCGATTTTCGGAGTGAGATTATCAATAAAATTTTAACCGGTATGCTTCGATATTTGACGGGTCAGTCGCACTACCTGTTACCGGCCAAAAAATGGTGAAGGAGCAGGGTTGCCAACGAAATATATGAAGTGGGGGGTTTTCTATTGTACGTATAGAACGTAATTTACATAATATTTACTTAAATTACGTATTATACGTAATGAATCCTCAAGTTACGCGTTAGATAACCACGATGAATGTAAGTCGTATTTTCTATAAATCTCATTACATTGTTCCTTTGGCTACTTTACAACCTCTAGAGGATTATAAAGTTCACTTTACACCAGGGCCGGTGAATAGTGTGGGTAGAGTGGGTAGTACTATCCACCCGGAATTCCAAGCAAAAAAAAATACTATAGGATTAGAATTGTTAAATAAATAAACAATAATGTTTGATTTGATTACGTTATTACTATGTTTTTTTTTCTATTCCTTAACCTGCTTTACACTCCTCTAGAGTTGTAAAGTGAGATCATCTGCAATCGGTCACTTTCCTGAGTCTACGGACGCACGGAAAATCGAACTTTCCGCAAACGTGCTGTGAAAAGCACTTTTTCATGTTGAAACGAACATTTTTGTGTAGAATCTAGCGCGCTTTTTTTCAAATAATTAAATAAAATATGTTCGAGAGTTTTACATACTTCGGTCAGGGGATCAATTACTTGGCGATCTTTGTAAATTTCCGGCATTTTTCGTCATGCTGCCCAACGTCGGCAACGATAGCTGAGCCAGTGAGTTGGACCTGTTCATCTGAGAACACCTTACGTGTGCATTCATATAAGGATCTGCGCTCCAAAATGCAATTATCTGTTGTATTGTTTGGTGTGTGTGTGTTATTTTGTTGTGCTTTGGGACTGTTCCCCGAAGATTTGTACGCTTTAAAAGGAGAAGTCGTATGTTTTACACTTCGGAACTCAAAGCTGAGGCTCCGACTTCACATCAGAGTTGTTAAGGAATTGGAAAAACTGACTTGGAAATATGTGAAAATAAAAATTTTTTAAACTGATTCTAAGTTCGACCCTGTGACAGTATATATTTTAGGAAAAAGGTTTTTGGGAGATATAGAAATAATTTGCCAACCATGTTGGGTCTTGCATAGTCCTGAGTCCCATGAAAATGAAATTACACTGGAATCGCGATTATTGTCACGTCTGGGTTGGTCGTTGACAATTATTAGGATGCCAAGCAGGTAAACAAGTCAGGGCCGTTTGTACCAGTGTTCGCAACGCGAGCTCGGCGGACTCCACAATAATACACTAACGAAATTATGCGCTTAGAGTACTTCCCATTCTCTCTGAGCACTGCCGAGCTCGCAGAGTTTGTCCTTTCAATGCATCACCTCCCCTCATCTATGTTTGGGAGCGAAACCAACTTCTAAGGAAGACAATAATCAGGCGGCCTGGAATCGCAATTCCAGTGTACCTCCCGGTTTTGAACAGAGAATGGATATTTTTTCTGAAAATATTAATTTTCTCAAACAGGGCGAATGCAGACACAGTAGACGAATCGCGAGGACCCGCTGAAACCGAGGAATCGCTGAACCCGAAAAACATGTTTTTACGAATCTCTCTCTCTCTCTCTCTCTCTCTCTCTCTCTCTCTCTCTCTCTCTCTCTCTCTCTCT